>JAMPIV010014934.1:288933-474945 GCA_024509875.1 Oreohelix idahoensis | reverse complement strand
CGTGTTCCTAATTCATGAGGCTTGCTGATTTTTAAATATAACTTACGTCACGGGAAGTTTAAATGATAAGCAGAGTTCTCTGCTTGCAAGTTTACGTTGTTTTTCCTCCACACAGTGAAAGTTTTTGGGTGACCCTAACTTTACCAGCACCTAGTAGTAGTTTCCATACTTGTGAAGAAATAGACAGTCCTTATTTTGAACAACGTGGGTTTCTTAAGTACCACTGGTCTAAACAGTTGATAAATACTGGGACCTTGGAGCCAGATCTTAATTTCTTCTAGAAAAACTCTACGTAATCTTTCTGCCTGGTGGCGCGAAATACTTCAAGTATTAACTAACATTTCCCGACTATATATATATATTTTTGTGGACAAATCTGTGGTGTGACTAAAGTGAATCCTATACTGAGGGAAGGCACCGACCTGACATTCATCATTTCTAGAAACCTACGCTATTGACACTGTGCTCTGCTAACTCCCGCGCCTGGAATAACTGTTAGGTGACTTAATCAGACATTTGAACAAATTTGCACACCCAAGTAGTCGTTCCCGGACTCCGAGTTAAATACGTCTTTTGGAACTGGGGACTTCTTGGCAGAAGACTGCATTTTTTGAGTCTGTGTGAAAATCTAAAATCAGTGTGTTCCAAGAGGCAGCGAGCAAAGTCGTGAGTACCTGTATGAGAGGCCATGGCGGAATGAATGAGTGTACGCTGGTTTGAGTGATATTTTCACTATTATATCTTTGACACCCTGTTGCTGTCCTATTTGTTTTTTTCAATCTGCATAATTTGTTGCTAAGGCTAGAGTTCTTGTGTTTTTGTCTTAGGTTAAATCAGATTTTTTTCAAACTCTGTGCATATAATTACGAGATAAAACAAAGAAAACTCTTAGACTCAAACCCTATGTATCTGTGACTCGGGCGCCATCATCTGTTCTCTTAACGGGGCCGGGCTAAACCTAGAGTTAACACTATAACGGGGCTATCATCCTTGCAACATTTCCTTGAATTTTTATGACTATGTGTATATGTATTTTCCTTGATGTACTTTCTTTGATGTTGTGAGCCGATTTTTCCTGATATTAAAAATCGCTCTTGAACTTAATAATAGTGTTTGGTCAGCTCGTTCTAGATAATATATATATCATTGTTATAGTTTTCCCACGTCTGTGTGTTTACCTGTCGTCACGTGTATGTGCGTGCCTGTGAGTGATAGAAATATACGTAATATGTATATTGGTGTAGTCTGTCTGACGCTGTAACAACTGTTGTAGAAGATAGGTGAGAGAGAGAAGAATTCTTTTCGCTTTCAGAGACAGCCACTATATCAAAATCTATCATCTCACGTGTGTGGAAATTCTATTACCTTTCACTAACTCTCACTGAGTCTATCACCTATTCAAACCTATTCAGAAGGGACCAAACCTAGTCTTAATTCTCCTATCGAAAATCTACGACAAATGGTCGCTCGTTACCGGGAATTGAACCCAAAATCCTAAGGCGATACGACAAATGGGTTCTCGTCCGTAGGATTTTTGAACTTAGAATAGGAAGACGAGTACGACAAATGTGGACTCGTCTATCTGGATTTTGAACTTAAGATTCTGTATTCTGATATAGAGTAAGAGTGTGATGTCTTGTGACTGTGTATCTTTTAAAAAAATAATTTATCCCCTAGACTAGCGATCTGTTTACGGGCGTGCTGACCACACAAACTATAAGTTTTTTTTTCCACAGCATCTTTGAATAATATACATTTTGGTTACAGGTTGATTTTGTCGGGATATATGTTAACTGCTGATTGTAATACTAAATGCTGGTAAAGTGGTGAGTGTATAACATTCACTGGGTACTGAGGCAGAACGGCGTTTGAACTAAGTTAAGGAGTGTGTTTCGGACTTTTTGTCCAGATTAATTCCCTCCCTTACCCGATCTGACTTCAGGGGCGAACTTATAGTGGATTTTTAAAAATTAAGGGATTATTTTTCTCTTTAATTTTTGCAATATTCTTTTGCTTTTCCACTGTAGCAACTTATTTTTCAGTTGTAATCTTAACTACCATTTAGTTGGCGTAGTCGTGTTTTGCATTAAGTGCTTTATTGCCGATAATAGCAGCGATAGTTAGATTTTATTTTGGAGGAGGTATCCCAGGGTTAAATATATCATCTTTTGATTTTTTTTGGTAATTTTTTTTCTCGTAAGTGGTAGGAACCAGGTTATTCTTTTTCCTATTTTCTTTCTCCAACAGTCTCAGTCACTGACATAATATGGCCGAGAGGGCAAAGCTTAGACAACTCCTCAGGGACGAAGCGAGAGAGGAGGGACTGGAAGGAGAGGAAGCGAAAGCTTTTGTCAGAGACGAACTTGAGAGATATGATGCGGAGAGGAAAGCAGCTGAAGCTAAAGAGGAAAAAGAAGAACTCAAGAGGAAAGAAGCAGAAGCTAGAGAGAGGGAAAGGGAAGACCGTCTTTTACAGCAGAAGAAGATGGACGAGGAAATGGAAATTCGCAGGATGCAGCATGAGGAAAGAGAGAAGGAAAGACAGCAGGAGGAAAGAGAGAAGGAGAGACAGCATTTGGAAAGAGAAAATGAGCAACGACGACAGCATGAGTTGGCTCTTAAAACTCTAGAATTCCAAAGTCGTGGTGCTGCCTCTACCTCCAGCAATGGAGAGTCTTCCCCTCATTCTTCCTTAACTGATCCTTCTAACACTCAATCTCTTCAACTCAACGCTATGTCTTTCACCCTTGAGTCTTTCCTTGTCCAAATGAGAAGATTGACACTTGGCTAGAAAAATTTGAGAAAATTGCAACTCTGTACGGTTTAGAGAGGTCGCGTTGGAACATGAAACTTTCCCAGGCCCTAAAAGGTTCTGCTTATGATGTTTATTCTAAGCTGGAAAGTAGCCAACAAGACGACTACGATGTGTTGAAGAAAGCGTTACTGGAGCGCTTTGAAATGAACGCTCGCAAGTTTTTGCAACTGTTTCGCAACAGCCGGAAAGAGAATTCTGAAACTTTTCACCAGTTCTCATCTCGTCTTAAGGGATATCTAACAAAGTGCCTTGAGCTTTCGCAGCTCCCCTCTACCTATGAAGGTCTTGAGGAACTTGTTCTAACTGAACAAATAAAGAACACTTTGTCTGCTGATACCCGGAGATTTCTCGCTGAGCAGGGGGCAGAAAAACTTGAAGACATTTTGGAAAAGTCTGAGCGTTATCACAATGCGCTGGCTGAACTACCGGCCACAAAGCGGAAACCGACAGAGGAGCATTTTCGAAAACATAACCTAGAGCAATCTTCTCAGGCTTCTAACCTAAATAACCACAGAGAAACTGGACCTCAAAACCCCCCTCCTGAGAAATCCAAGTTCTACAAGAACAAGTACCCCAACCACCCCAAACAGTCCGATCAACCCGACCGCCCTACATGGCAGCGTAGCCAGAAAGGACAAGGTGGCAAAGGGAGAACCCCCGAGCACGGGACATATGATCAGACCGAGCACACCGAGCCAAAACGCATCGGATGCTTATTGACAGTCTCGCAAGGCGGAATTATTGACAGTGATTCCCAACCTGTTGGGGATAGACCCTCAACGCGAGGTATTGTTATTTTGAACGGTTCTCAAACTTCTTGCTTATTTGACACGGGGCTTTCTTACGATTGCATTGTTGCCAGAAACCTGGTTAAACCCGGTCAAGAGACAGGAGAGACCGTCAAACTTTGTGGAGTTCGTAAGAGTGATGCACCTACAGCGCTTCCCATCGCATTGGTGGAGATACACTCTGACTTTGTCAGAGGTGTGATCAAAGCGGCTGTTATGGATGATCCCATCTACCCAGTCATACTTGGCGGGAGATACGTGTGTATTGGGAAACCGGAAGAGCCGATTGTGGCAGCAGTAACTATAAGAGGGCAAACCAAGAAGGAACGGGAGCCTGCGCCAAATTTGTTACCTATGGAACTTAAAGAAGCGCAATACAAGGACCCTACCTTGGCACCCTGCTTTAGGAAACTGCCCATGGCGAAGGAACCAAAACAGCACGGGGACATTTTTTCTGAGGATGGCGTACTTTATCGGAGAACGGGCAAGCCTGACCAAGGTTACAACCAGCTCCTAGTACCGAAACAGTACAGAAGCCAAATCCTAGAAATGGGGCACTCTCTTCCCTTTAGCGGACATATGGGACAGAACGCCACAAACCAACGTATAACCACTCATTATTGGTGGCCAGGAGTAAATACTGATATTATCAGATATGTCAAATCCTGTGCCCAGTGCCAACGTGTACCACCCAAGCAACGAGCACCCCCAGTCCACATGGGTGAAATGCCAATAATGGGAACACCATTCGAACGGGTTGTGATCGACATTTTAGGGCCTTTCGAAAGGACTAAAAGAAGGAACAGGTTCATCCTGACCTTAGTCGATACATGCACTTTATGGGCAGAAGCTATCCCGCTAACATGCGCAGATGCCAAGCATGTCGCAGAAGCCCTCGTGCAGATTTTCACTCGGTTGGGATTCCCTCAGCAAGTGTTGACGGATAATGGATCTCCATACCGAAACCTGTTGATGGATGAGATCGTTAAGATCTTGAGGACCCAGCACATCCACACTAAGCCATATACTCCGGCCGGAAATGGGCTCGTGGAACGTGCTAATGGAAACCTCACCATGATGCTAAGTAAGCTGGCACAAGTGAAACCTGAAGATTGGGATCTCTGTATTCCTGCAGCATTATTTGGCTACAGAGAATCTCCTCATACTTCCACAGGATTTCCGCCAGCTACACTCTTATTCGGCAGACCCATTAAGGGCCCGCTTGAAGCCTTACTTCAGTCTCTGACAGACGAGAAGGCTGATGAGACAGTTGTCTCAGCCAGTAAATATGTGTCGGTTTTAAAGGAACGGTTGAAACTAGGGTGGGACCTAGCAACGACTAACTTTAAGCGAGCACGCACCAAGCACGCTAACCGATACAGGAAAGTCGCGGAAGAGAGAGAACTGGAAGCAGGAGAGAAAGTTTTGGTGTTGCTCCCTACCGAGAACAACCAACTGAAGATCGGATGGCAAGGGCCGTTTACCGTCCTGAAAAAGATTTCTAAGGCTAACTACCAGATCTCTATTGAAGGAAAGGAGAAGGTTTTCCATTTAAATCTCTTAAAGAGATACTTGGAAAAACCAGTGCCAACCTCCGACCATCTCCTGACGATCGCCAAAACTGACGAAGATGACGATAGTGGCAGGGATATTCCACCGCTATCACAGGAAATCTTTCAAAAATGTCAGAAGCGGCGACGCTCTTTCAAGCGCGCATATGAGACATTCCAGGGGAAGGAAACTTTGAGGAGTGGACTTGAGTAGGAATTGGACAGAGATGGAGGGGGAAGATGAGAAGGAAGAGGACAGACACCCCGAAGCTACGGTTATAGGAAATTAAACTCCATAACGTAGACATGGAGTGCTTCCATATCTTAAAGGGGGGAGGCTCTGTCACGTAGGGTTTATATTCATTTAATTTCCTACATCTTCTTCCTATTCTTTCACCCGATTCTCTCTTTTTATTATCTCTGTATTTCATTTTTTTCCTGTATATTTTTCATCCATTCGTTTTGCGAATATTATTTTCATATAATTCGCAAACTTTACCTGTTTTCCTTTCTCTAAAACTGAGAATCGCACCTGGGTGGTATTGCGTACATGTCAGTCGCGCTGGTCGGACGATAGGCGTGAATTTACAGCATTCGCTAGACATTCGTCTGAGGGTCTCTGGCCTGGGGCGTGAAAATTCACCCGAGGGACATGGAAAGTAGACAGAGAGTCTGCATTTCAGTAAACGCATGAGGTTTTTCGTCAGGAAAAACCCGGCTTAGCGTGAAAATCCACTCCGCACTGCAGACGGTGGTCTGAGATTTGCAACTCATGCAAGCCCTCGGCCACTGATGGCTGTTACGTCACGCGATAAGCGGACGAAGGTGTTATACGGACAGGGAGACTATTTCGCTTGGCGAAATAAGATTAGGATCCTGTGTCCGATTTTAAAGATATTGGCCAAGTTTGAAACTTTAATTTCATTCTCGCTCATAGACTCACAGTAGATAGGTTGCTCGTAAACAGAATAGCTGTTAGCGAAGATCTCAGTTTGTTTCGGCAATTTGTCGAACTTCTAGACTTCCAGAAATATTTTCAGCATTTTTATTCTTAAGTTGTGCGACTACCTGAAATTCTGTGGTTGAGGTAATTAATATGATAGATATATAGATTTTGTGAGTGTTAAAGTGTTTAATCGCTTAATTCATTTTAATCTATTTCTTTAGCGCAGAAGAGAAATAAAGTGGTAGGCTATTATATTTTCTAGGGAAGCATTCAGTGGAAAGCAGAATAAAATTAAAATTTCTAGCTTATAACGGCAATTGTAGCTATTTATGAATTTAATTTAACCGCTAATACTCAGTCGAGTGTATTTTTCTAAACTAACGTATAAACTCTAGAATCGAGCCTCATGAATGGTGACGGAATACGCACGTGTTCCTAATTCATGAGGATTGCTGATTTTTAAATATAACTTACGTCACGGGAAGTTTAAATGATAAGCAAAGCTCTCGCTTGCAAGTTTAAATGTAAGTTATAACCAGTACATATTCTGTTTATTATATTATATGTGTTATTTTTCCTCCACACAGTGAAAGTTTTGGGGTGACCCTAACTTTACCAGCACCTAGTAGTAGTTTCCATACTTGTGAAGAAATAGACAGTCCTTATTTTGAACCACGTGGGTTTCTTAAGTACCACTGGTCTAAACAGTGCATATGCAACCCGAGTTAGCCAGAAATACTATATCCCAATAACGGGTTTTCAAAGACTGTAATGATAAATACTGGACCTTGGAGCCAGATCTTAATTTCTTCTAGAAAACTCTACGTAATTTTTCTGCCTGGTGGCGCGAAATACTTCAAGTATTAACTAACATTTCCCGACTATATATATATATATTTTTTGTGGACAAATCTGTGGTGTGACTAAAGTGAATCCTATACTGAGGGAAGGCACCGACCTGACATTCATCATTTCTAGAAACCTACGCTATTGACACTGTGCTCTGCTAACTCCCGCGCCTGGAATAACTGTTAGGTGACTTAATCAGACATTTGAACAAATTTGCACACCCAAGTAGTCGTTCCCGGAGACTCCGAGTTAAATACGTCTTTTGGAACTGGGGACTTCTTGGCAGAAGACTGCATTTTTTTGAGTCTGTGTGAAAATCTAAAATCAGTGTGTTCAAAGAGGCAGCGAGCAAAGTCGTGAGTACCTGTATGAGAGGCCATGGCGGAATGAATGAGTGTACGCTGGTTTGAGTGATATTTTCACTATTATATCTTTGACACCCTGTTGCTGTCCTATTTGTTTTTTTTCAATCTGCATAATTTGTTGCTAAGGCTAGAGTTCTTGTGTTTTTGTCTTAGGTTAAATCAGATTTTTTTTTCAAACTCTGTGCATATAATTACGAGATAAAACAAAGAAAACTCTTAGACTCAAACCCTATGTATCTGTGACTCGGGCGCCATCATCTGTTCTCTTAACGGGGCCGGGCTAAACCTAGAGTTAACACTATAACGGGGCTATCATCCTTGCAACATTTCCTTGAATTTTTATGACTATGTGTATATGTATTTTCCTTGATGTACTTTCTTTGATGTTGTGAGCCGATTTTTTCCTGATATTAAAATCGCTCTTGAACTTAATAATAGTGTTTGGTCAGCTCGTTCTAGATAATATATATATCATTGTTATAGTTTTCCCACGTCTGTGTGTTTACCGGTCGTCACGTGTATGTGCGTGCCTGTGAGTGATAGAAATATACGTAATATGTATATTGGTGTAGTCTGTCTGACGCTGTAACAACTGTTGTAGAAGATAGGTGAGAGAGAGAAGAATTCTTTTCGCTTTCAGAGACAGCCACTATATCAAAATCTATCATCTCACGTGTGTGGAAATTCTATTACCTTTCACTAACTCTCACTGAGTCTATCACCTATTCAAACCTATTCAGAAGGGACCAAACCTAGTCTTAATTCTCCTATCGAAAATCTACGACAAATATAGATAACAGGTAATTCTACTATAATTATATTCTAACACCCGCGTTTTTTATTTATGTAAGATCTGTAAAATCACTCCGGTATTTAATTATTTATATTAAAAAGAACTACACGAGTGACTAGCTAATGTATCGCGTTAACCACTAGCTATGAACAGTTAATTACTTAAAATTTACACAAGATGAAATAGAAATATATGGTTATTAAACAATTTCGATCGCCCAGCGTCTTATAATTATATTACGCATCTATTTCTCGGGAAATAACGGATGGTTACTTTCTTCGATTTACATCTGGAAAACTTTGCTATGGGTTTATTTAATAGGTTTAAATTAACACAAAAATCCAGTGAAATAAACGAAGAACTAAACGACTAAATCATTCAAAACTTATATATATATATATATATATATATATATATATATAATATATATATATATATATATATATATATATATATATATATATATAGATATATATATATATATATATAGATATATATATATATATATATATATATATATATATATATATATATTACCGCAGCACACAGAATGAATTCATACTCCACGTATAGAAGAGATCCAAAGAAATTCTTTTAGAATCTAACATATGAGCTAGGTACTTATTCAACTCTCTGGCGCGAATGATAACTGCATTTTTCAGCGAGACCAATATATTTAATGAATGAAAAGTAATAGCCGCATGCGATATTCCTCGCCTCTCTTGATTCTAGGGAACTATTTCGACTGGGCCCGCCGATCAAATCTCTATTACACATTATCTACCCCTAGACTTTCCCCGTTCGTCTTCGTCATGCAGCGATTCCTAATCCTCTGAGACCAGTTCGCGTTAACTTGTTAACCATAGGTGTTAACGTTCTGCTTCGTTCCTATGGACTACAACCGTCTTTGATATCTGACCGCTTGCCGTGTCTCTGGCGACGCCTTCTTGACGGGATGACAGAAAGAGGTAGAGACATAGCTTGATTTTTAATGGCTCGAGAAATAAGAAAGTAGGCGTGGCTAAACAAAATTTTAGACAAAACGATGTCCTGGCTGCCCGCGTGATAACTATTGCATACTAATTATCCCGCGTGGGGAAATTCACGTGGAATGATGCATACTAATCAGCACGCGTGGGGATTCCACGTTGGCGATAAAATTACAACAAAATTCAGGGCCCCCGATGCTATTCAAGGGTACTACTATCATCCGATAATTCAGGGACAGCTTATATTTTCATCCGTCACATGGTTATACCAGTCTTATATAGAAAGATACATCAACTAGTTCCACCAGACCTACGTGCCTCATCATGAGTTAAGAAACCAGAAGAGCATAATCTTAGACGAGATAGAAATCTTAGAGACAGCGTCAGACTATATAGAAGAAAAATGATGGAGCGAGAGAATATTTGTTTCAAAAGTTGCCTATGAACATTGTTATTATGGTAAATGACCCGCCTCAGAGGAAAGGTTGGGCATGAATTAGCAGACAACATCTGGTCTTCCTTTTGTATTCTCCGCCACAGTGTCTGAACGCTTTTGTAGCGCCTAGACTGACGATTTCACGGTTGCCGTAGGAAGTCAGTCTGGTCTAACAACTTAAGGGTTTATAATTACTCCTTAAGGACAGTCAATTAGCCGTGAAATAAAATTATCACAGTATGAGCAGCGGTTAACAAATCTAAGGCTCGGTGATGGGGCAGGTTTATGGGCGAGAAAAGAAGAAATAAATAGAGAAAGTAGGAAAGAAAGAAGGAAAAGTAAAAGGACACAACCAATTCCGTCACAATCGTCTTTATTACCATCATCTTTATCTTTTTTATTCTCCCTAGGGAACACAGCAGTTCAGTAATTTTATGTCAATCTTGTATTTAAGTATGTGTGTAGTAGGTGTAGTAGTAGTAGTAGTAGTAGTATTTAGACTATGATTGGAAAGTTACAAGTATAACTTCACATTAGTCGACTGTTACGAAATGCCAGAGAAATCAGTAATTCTGTTATTTCTCCCTCTTCTCAGAAACACAGGCAACGGAGAAATAAACTAAAGACTATGCAATCTGTTCGATTATTGTAGTACTGAGTTTTAACAGTAACAAAATGCAGGCAATCTATATTAACGGTAGGCAACACAGAAGCTGGGGGATCTACTTTAGAAACACTGAGCTCTCTAAAGTATTTTGGATATTGGAAGAAGCGAAACCTGCATGTACCTTGTTGCGTGAGAAATTCTCGCAACATCGTTTTATTACAATATATATTTTATAACGCAAGGGCAACAACTGCTTGAAATTTATAGTCACTTTCCTCGGTAAGCAGTTGTCTCCTCGCGTTGGTATTGAATGCAGTTAAGTTTGCTATGCTAGGCCGTTTTCTCAGAAAAAACGGTTGGCAACCTGTTGGGTTATCCTTTTAAGGTAATCATTCTTACGCTGGTTCGTAGTAAAGGTCCTTGCGTCTTAAGTTCTGAGCTGTGGTCATTTTGCGCTGGACTGCGCATGACTGGTCTTGCTTCTTGGTCGATCGATTTCCGCCCACCAGTCAGTGAGCGATTTTGAATAGCTAGAAAGATGCCTCGCTGAGAGGGGATCTCCGCTATTTTTTTGTTCTGTCAGGAATGTGAAGTCCTCTTAATGGATATTTCGTTTATTCGAGATAATACCTCTAGTGTATTTCCACATGCCGGGAGGCGTAATATTTCTGTGTATTTCCTGAAGGCAAGGTAAATTAACTTTTCATTAACTCTATCGATTTTTGGTCGTGAGCGATTTTTGATTCATAGCCTGTCTTCGAAAGGCGTCGTCACGAGATGTTTTCCCAGCTCACATGTCGCTGTATTGTACTGCATCGGTTGATGCATGTCCCAAGGACCATTACTTGCTACTTTGTTACATGAACTAGGTTTGGAAAACCTTTGTTATCTAGAGGATATTTTTGAGGACATTATTTATACTTCGGCAGACGTGCCTGTCTTGCTGAAGTCAGATTAAGGAGAGTGAACTGATCTCATACATCTGGTTATCTTCTGGCTAAGATAGAAAGGGATGGAGAATTTTCCCGACTACATTACAGCCTTATAATGTATTGACATGCCTGTGAATCACCTTTATTATGATGCTGTCTACCGTCCATTGCTATACTGACATTGTTGCTGTGATAATGACTGTCTGATGTACCTACATATTCGCGTATACATTTTGTCACTGTGGCGTCCACAATAAATGATACAGAAAAACGTCACTAGCTGTTACAAGCATCATTGACTTTATACGTCGTGAGTTAACTGACGTCCTATGTGGATTGCCCTGTTATTTTTGTATGAACATTGTTTTGACTGTACATCATCTACACACTTCACAAAACCAGACCACGGGCACCATCACTCACCTCATGGTGCACGCGTCATTTGGCGGCCAATTACTCAATCATAATATAAATTGGGCGTCATCATTTGGTGGCCATAAGCTGGTTTGATCTGGTACCAGCAAACACGGGGTCCCTTACCCACTTCATTTTCAACAAGAATTCATCAGCATCCTTCAAGAAATTAACATTCTTCAAGACAGTCAACATCTTCAA
Source organism: Oreohelix idahoensis (assembly GCA_024509875.1). Taxonomy (NCBI): domain Eukaryota; kingdom Metazoa; phylum Mollusca; class Gastropoda; order Stylommatophora; family Oreohelicidae; genus Oreohelix; species Oreohelix idahoensis. Next base: position 463,260 of record JAMPIV010014934.1, on the reverse strand, counting down.
AATTTTCAAAGTACTCGGCGTTGCCCGGTAAATGTCAAAATTGCAATTTTTGACTGAAACAGAAATTTGACAGTACCCGGCGTTGTTACATGTTGCCGGATAACTCGGACTGCTGTTATCTTTTACGCAAGTCAAGCAAGTTGCTGCTGTCAAGGTTCCAGTGCTGTCGTTTTTTGTGAAGGTCAAGTGCCGGTTGAAACGGGTTGTTTTCTGAAGAAGGCCAAGTACCGATTTCCATCAACTTACTTTTGGATAAGAGGGTCAAGTGCCGAAACAACTCAACATACAGTATTTCAGAAGCTCTAGTACCATCGTGTTAGCAGTGGAAGCAGTTCAGATGTGCCATCATCGTTGGAGCTTCGCTCTTTAGGACGTTGATTGACATCCGTTTTTTCTGCTGTTCTACGATTGGAAGCCTATAAGTTAAGTGGCCTGTTTGTATGTAAACTGTGCCCTTATACTTCTGCTGAGTCTTCTGTGTTTCATCTCATTCTTTTGTCATATTGTTATATGTTATTTGTTTATATGTTATTCGTATATTTATATGTTTATATTTCAGCGGGTTCTCGGTTGGGTGGTGTCTCCCTTAGATAATGCCACGTCATAGAGGTCGTCTATTGTGAGCGTTTTCTGTAGGGTGAGCAAATTTCCGATACTGGAATTTGCTAAGCGACTTCTGTTGCTATTTATGTTAGTTGTGATGACATGTATTAATATTGTTTTCGTTATTATTTCGCATTCTTTAGTTTTGTTTTGATTTGTTTGTATTTGTTAGCCTACTCTTGACTATAGTTTAGTTTCATACAACATTTTTGTTTATACACTGTGGTGTCATGTATTTTGTTTAATTCTATCGCAGATATCGTCACATTTTTTGTGATATTTCATTAATTTCTGCTTTATTTTTAGTTGATTTCTGCGAACGTTTTTGTATTGTTGCTGATCTTTGTTATTGTTTACATTGTTATTGTTTACATTGTTTGCATTGTTTACATTTTCAATGTTTACATTCTGCATGTGTTTACATAGTCATTGTTTACAGTTATAGTAATTAGTTAATGGGCTATGCTAATGCACTGTTACTACTACACTGATGATAAATGAATGATGAATAGTGTCGTGCACTATTGAATGAGAAGTGCCCTTATGATCAAGAATTGAGTGTTGATATTTCATATACAAGTTCTTTGATTGGAGACTTGTTTCCCACAGAGACTGGGATAATATAATGTGATGTGAATATACAAGTGCTTAATTAAGACTTGTTACACTTAGGTTTGAAATAAATTAGTTAATTATTTCAGGTTTTTGAACTCATATTATTACTCATCATGTCTACATTTGAGCACTTTATTGAGCAGGGTAAATTGCTTGGGAAGACTGGTGATAAGTTAGAAGAATTTGCAACTGCTCGATATGATAAAGCAATGGAAGCTGAACAAAAGAAACTGCAGATGCAGGTGGATGAAAAAAGATTCCAAATGGAAATGGAAAAACAAAAAAGGGAATCAGAAGCTGAGGAAAGAAAACTCCAGCTAGAAGCTGAAAGATTTCAAAAAGAGGCTGAAAATAAAAGACTTGAAAAAGAAGCTGAAAATAAAAGACTTGAAAAAGAAGCTGAGAATAAAAGACTTGAAAAAGAGGCTGAAAATAAAAGACTTGAAAAAGAAGCTGAGAATAAAAGACTTGAAAAAGAGGCTGAGAATAAAAGACTTGAGAAAGAAGCTGAAAGACTTCAAATAGAGGCTCAGGCTGAGGAAAGAAGATTACAGAGAGAGTCTGATGAGAGGAAAGAGAAAGCAAAAATGGAACATGAAGAAAAGGTCTTAGCTTTAGAGTTGGAAAAATTGAAATTGATGAACATGAGTAATGGTAATGATTCAAACAAGGGTTCATCTTCTGGTAAGGCTAATAATGATACTTTTAAGATTAAGTTACCAACATTTAGTCCTTCCAGTGATGACATAATGTTCTATCTGGACAGATTTGAACAAGCATGTACAGCTCATAACATAGACAAAGCAAAATATGTTTATCAGTTATCAGGGATACTGACAGGTAAAGCTCTAAGTATATTAAATATGGTGGATGAACCTGACAAGAACAATTATGAGGTTGTCAGGGCCGCTTTGTTAAAGAAATATCAGCTTAACGAAGACGGCTATCGTCTACAATTTAAAAACATGTTACCTGAAAATGGAGTTGAATTCTCCGAGTTTATTGCAAGAATACGCATTACTTTCTCACGATGGGTTGAACTATCTAAGACGGAAAAAAACTTATGAAGGACTTATGGACTTAATACTTAGAGACAAAGTCATGTCGTCTGTCAATGAGTCTTTCCTTGCTTTCCTTCATGAACGTAAACCTAAAACAATAAAAGAAATGGAAGATTTCTGTTGCCAATATGTAACTGCGCACCCACACATAACCATGGGTAACTCTAAGGTGAAAGAAGGTTTACCGGTTGCTTCGGCAGCACCGTATGGTCAAAACTTTGCTCGTAGATCCCAACAAAATTTTGATAGAAAGGGCAGCGGTAATTTCTGTCAAAATCATGGAAATCAATTTCATGGTGATTCTTCTTCGAAGAATTGGAGACAACCTGATAGTACTCGTTACTATCACCCTAATAATTATAGGCATTTCAAAAGAGGATATGGTAATAGAGGTTATTCCTGCCGAAGACCTCAAAACCAAACAAATAGATGTTCGCATCAATGTGGACATGATAGTAATCGTGGAAACTGGAATTCGAATCATGATAACAATTACAATAGAGACAATAATAACTGCAGAGATAATAATAACTCTGATAACTTCAGAGGTAATAATAGTCGCGGTAGGTCTCAACACAAAAAAAAGAGATATCAGCAGGCTAATTCTGTACAACAGGAAACTGAGGGAGCCTGTAATCATGTTGTTGATAATAAAAACTATGACGCTGTCACTGGTTCTGCTTTTGACTTTGAGAGAGCAAACAAATGCCCCCAATGCAGTACTTTATTCGAACCGGGTACCATAACTACTTTGAGTTGTGGTCACCCACTTCCCGCTCTTCCTGCTGCTGTTGCGCATGACGGGAGGGGTTCTTTAATCCTACATAAGGGTCTTGTTAATGATACTCCGGTCTCACTACTTTTCGATTCCGGATGCACCACTATTGGTGTTAGACAATCGCTTGTAGATCCATCTTGTGCTACAGGAAAAGTTATTAAATGTGTCACATTTGGCGGCACTCTAGAAAAATATCCTACTGCTGTAATTCGCATTGCCACTCCTTTCTTTACTGGAGATGTGCATGCTTGTCTCTTACCTAATCCTATTGCGGACCTTATTATTGGTCGTATTCACGGAGTTAGGGAGTGTACCCCACAGCAGATTGCTGCTTGGGAAGATAATAACATGCAAGCTACAAATGCAGTGGTTACAAGAGCACAAGCTCTACAAACACCCGAAACTTCACTGAATAGTGATAATGAAGTTGATAGCCAAGATAGTCACTTAGTAATCACTCGTGACTCTTTCATAAAATTGCAAGAAGAAGATCCTTCTTTAAAAAAATTCTTCATTCTTGCGAAGAAAGGTGATCCGAATCAGGATACAAATAGAAAATCTTGGATTGCAATGAGAAACGGCGTACTTGTACGTATGGTACAAGATTCGACTACGTCGGCGCATTCGCAAATTCTTGTTCCCAAGAGCATGAGAGTGCAAATATTGCAACATGCTCATGACTCGCAATGTGCTGGACATATGGGTTTTGCCCGTACGAAGTCGAGAGTCCTTGCGGCTTTCTTTTGGCCTTTTGTCAACAAGGACATTCGTATTTACTGCCGATCATGCAAGGTATGTCAGGAGGTCAAATCTAGAGGACCACGACATGCTGCGCCTATCCAGGCTGCTGACATTCCTATTCGGCCGTTTCAGAAAATGGCCATAGATATTATTGGCCCTTTTAAGGTCAAGTCGGCCAGAGGACATCAGTTCATTCTTACATGTGTCGATATGTGCACACGCTGGCCAGAGGCTATCCCTCTTAAGAGCATATCTACTACAGATATCGCAGATGCTCTTTGGTTGATATTTTCTCGCTTGGGGTTCCCCAGAGAAATATTGTCAGACCATGGCACTCAACTCATATCTGACACTATGTCACAGGTAATGTCTACCTTACATATTGAACGATCTCTCAGTAGTATCTACCATCCTATGTCTAATGGGTTAGTTGAGCGTCTGAATAGAACGCTCAAGACTTTGCTTGGTAAGATAACTGAAGATCATCCTCAAGATTGGGACAGGGTTTTACCCGCGGCTCTCTTTGCCTATAGAGAAGTCCCTAATGAACACACAGGATTTTCTCCCTTCGAACTTGTCTTTGGCGCGCGTCCGCGCGGCCCTATGTCTTTATTACACGATCTCATCACTGCCGATGATATTAGCGATGAAACTCAATCCTCATATGAGTATGTCATTGCTCTTAGACAAAAGATCATTGAGGCATGTAAGCTAGCAACTGCTTCATCAGAAATTGCTAAAGAGAAGGCAAGGCAGTTTGCTAACAAGAATAGATGTCTACGACAACTTTGTCCAGGTGACAAAGCATTCGTCCTACTCCCCAGTAGGGAAAATAGACTTCTTATTGCATGGAAAGGTCCGTATGCAATAGTCTCTCGGATTTCCGATGTTGACTATGTGGTCGATATTGATGGAAAGCATAAAACTTTCCACATAAACATGCTTTCGGAATTTCACGAACGTCCGGACTATTTGCTGCCTATTTTCCAGGCAACGGATGATGCTCCTGCACCTCACGGTCATTATTCATCCCTGTCTGTCATACAGGATGAGGAATCTACCTTCTCTGATGTCAATCTTCCCCTTCCAGTGGTTCCATTACATTCCACGGAATCTTGGAAAAACGTTTCTGTTTCTCCTAATCTTTCTGGTGACGAACATCGACGAGACTTGTCGATGTTACAAACATTTCAGGATGTTCTCACTGACATTCCTGGACACACAGATGTCATAGAACATGACATAATTCTTACCGACAATAATCCAATTAGGGTTAGGCCTTATCCTATCCCTATACACTTTCAGTCGCAAGTGGAAAAGGAATTGGATGAAATGATTCAATTAAATATAATTGAACCATCGACTTCACCATATTCTTCTTCCATGGTTATTGTCCGGAAGAAGGATAAGAACATACGAATTTGCGTTGATTATCGCAAATTGAATCAGGTCACAAAGTTCGATGCTGAACCGATGCCTTTGTTAGAAGATCTACTGATTAGACTTTCTAATTCTAGATTCTTCACTAAACTTGACTTGTCTAAAGGTTATTGGCAAGTGCCTTTAGCAGAGCATGCCAAACCTCTTACTGCTTTTTCTACACCTAGGGGTCTATTTCAATGGAATGTTATGCCTTTTGGTCTCATGAACGCCCCTGCCACTTTCGTTCGCATGATGCGTCGAATTCTGTCACATCGTTCGGATGTCATCGCATACTTAGATGACATCTGTCTCTTCAGTGATACCTGGGAAGATCACTATTTAGGGTTATATGACTTACTGTCCACTCTACGTGAGAATAATTTGACAGCAAAACCTTCTAAAGCTTTTGTTGGTTTTGGTGAAATCTCTTTCCTGGGTCATCGTGTTGGTCATGGTCTCTTGAAGACAGAAGACCACAATACTTCCAAAATACTGAACATCTCTGTTCCTAAAACGAAGAAACAAGTTAGGAGTCTCTTAGGTTTAATTCAATTTTATGGGAGATTTATTCCAAATTTATCTTCGATCATGGCACCTCTCTCAACATTGTTGAAGAAAGGTTCGCCTAATCTGGTCCGTTGGTCTGAAGAATGCCAATCTTCACTAGACCAAATCAAGAATATATTTTCTTCTCCTCCCATCTTAAGATTACCTACTCTTGATAGGACTTTTGTTCTTCGGAGTGATGCTTCATCCACTGGGATTGGAGCAGCACTGATGCAAGAATATGCAAATACTCTGCATCCTGTTATGTACATTTCTAGAAAACTAAATGCGGCAGAGAGGAACTACTCGGTTTTAGACCGTGAGTTGTTAGCGATGGTTTGGTCAATTCTAAAACTACAAAGATTCCTCCTGGGCGCACATTTCATTCTAGAGACTGATCAGAAAGCTCTTACAGCTATTCAGACTAAGAATTTGAAGAGTTCGAGATCCACTCGATATGCTATAGCTCTTCAACCTTTTCACTTCACGGTACGAGCTATCCGTGGTGCGGATAATGTGATGGCTGACATTTTGTCTAGATGCCCACATGACTCCAACTAATACTTCTGTCCTATATTTCCATATATTACAGAGTCATAACACACCTATATTACTACAATAGATTAGCACATCTGTACTCACTTTATATGTACACACTATCGTGCTTTGTTATCATCTTCTTCTGTTCGTTTTTTAAGATGATAGAGGAAGACTGAGTGGTTAATATAAGGGCCGTTAGTTTACTAAACAGCCACAATTATTAATAATGTATTGTACCTTATGAAGCATATTAGTTATTAATTAGCATTATATTGCTTGTACTTTCTCAGAATGTCATTGATGAGCTGAGGACTTACCTTACTATTATCAAGCATGACGAGTTCTAGATTGTGTACTTACCCTCGGAATGCCAGAGGATATGTCCTGGATCGTCATGTAGTTTAACTTTACTATGTACTTATGTCATTAGATGTCAAAGAATGTACTATTTAAATTTTCCTATCAGATTTGTACATCCATTTTTAAAGACAATATTAGATTATGCTATTTATTGATGTCTATGGTAACTTGCATACGTATATTGTGTTTACATGCTAACGTGATGTGTGTTGGTGACACCTCCCCGATGTGAATATTTTTTGAGACATATTTATTTTTCTGTTGAGGTATATCCTCACCAGACACTCTATATTTAGCCTCATGTTAGGCAATTTAATTAATTATCAGCGCATAATTCGTGCGTTTTGAGCAGCTTATCGCATGCTCTTTGATATTTAAAAAAAAAAAAAAAATATGTTCCACATTTTTTTTTTATCGGGAGGAGGTGGTGATATGTTGCGTGAGAAATTCTCGCAACATCGTTTTATTACAATATATATTTTATAACGCAAGGGCAACAACTGCTTGAAATTTATAGTCACTTTCCTCGGTAAGCAGTTGTCTCCTCGCGTTGGTATTGAATGCAGTTAAGTTTGCTATGCTAGGCCGTTTTCTCAGAAAAACGGTTGGCAACCTGTTGGGTTATCCTTTTAAGGTAATCATTCTTACGCTGGTTCGTAGTAAAGGTCCTTGCGTCTTAAGTTCTGAGCTGTGGTCATTTTGCGCTGGACTGCGCATGACTGGTCTTGCTTCTTGGTCGATCGATTTCCGCCCACCAGTCAGTGAGCGATTTTGAATAGCTAGAAAGATGCCTCGCTGAGAGGGGATCTCCGCTATTTTTTGTTCTGTCAGGAATGTGAAGTCCTCTTAATGGATATTTCGTTTATTCGAGATAATACCTCTAGTGTATTTCCACATGCCGGGAGGCGTAATATTTCTGTGTATTTCCTGAAGGCAAGGTAAATTAACTTTTCATTAACTCTATCGATTTTTGGTCGTGAGCGATTTTTGATTCATAGCCTGTCTTCGAAAGGCGTCGTCACGAGATGTTTTCCCAGCTCACATGTCGCTGTATTGTACTGCATCGGTTGATGCATGTCCCAAGGACCATTACTTGCTACTTTGTTACATGAACTAGGTTTGGAAAACCTTTGTTATCTAGAGGATATTTTTTGAGGACATTATTTATACTTCGGCAGACGTGCCTGTCTTGCTGAAGTCAGATTAAGGAGAGTGAACTGATCTCATACATCTGGTTATCTTCTGGCTAAGATAGAAAGGGATGGAGAATTTTCCCGACTACATTACAGCCTTATAATGTATTGACATGCCTGTGAATCACCTTTATTATGATGCTGTCTACCGTCCATTGCTATACTGACATTGTTGCTGTGATAATGACTGTCTGATGTACCTACATATTCGCGTATACATTTTGTCACTGTGGCGTCCACAATAAATGATACAGAAAAACGTCACTAGCTGTTACAAGCATCATTGACTTTATACGTCGTGAGTTAACTGACGTCCTTGTATGGATTGCCCTGTTTTTGTATGATCATTGTTTGACTGTACATCATCTACACACTTCACAAAACCAGACCACGGGCACCATCACTCACCTCATGGTGCACGCGTCATTTGGCGGCCAATTACTCAATCATAATATAAATTGGGCGTCATCATACCTCTTATCTATATCTGTCGATCTGCGTCCTGCAATTGCACGGACAGAACGATGGAAAACCCATAATGCTATTTTATGTAATATTGCTTCGCTTATGATAAGGTATTCCAACTTATGCAGTTCACGAATAGAGTCAATTTTAATAGGCTAGCACTTGAACTCTCACTCGGAGCGCGGAAAAAAAATTACCTTTAGTCCTTGGGACATCGTACTGAAAAGTGCCGGCTGGTCAGGGCTTATCAGAAATTGTCCTAGCTTAACAACTCTTTCTATTTTACCTTAGTCACTTAGAGATCTACCAGAGCATTTACTGTTCTCTACGGGTAGAGCGCGATTTACCGGTTGCCGACCTCTGATCAAGAGTGGTAAATGAAAGTCGAGATGCTAACATAGTGTGAGTTCAAACCAGCTTGAAAACATTGACATTTTATACAGTTGTGTGGTATCTCTGTTGAAACAAGACCCGGGAAACTTAATAGACTTGGTTATAATATAATGCCACGTGATTTCAAACAACGTGTGTGAGTGTGTGAGTATGTTGTGTGTGATATCTGACCAAGTTTTCATTAAAATATTATGTCAGTCTAAGTATCATTTTACAGAAAATGTCTCAGATTGTATATATGTTCAGTCATCTTTATTGTGAAGCCCGCGATTTCAGAACTCGAGTGAAATAAGATAGCATAGTAAAAATAGGTTAATGAATATAGCTACAGGGATTTAACAAACACAACAACAATAATGGATATAGCTACAGGGATTGAACAAACACAACAACAATAATGGATATAGCTACAGGGAGTGAACAAACACAACAACAATAATGGATATAGCTACAGGGATTTAACAAACACAACAACAATAATGGATATAGCTACAGGGATTGAACAAACACAACAACAATAATGGATATAGCTACAGGGATTGAACAAACACAACAACAATAATGGATATAGCTACAGGGATTGAACAAACACAACAACAATAATGGATATAGCTACAGGGATTGAACAAACACAACAACAATAATGGATATAGCTACAGGGATTGAACAAACACAACAACAATAATGGATATAGCTACAGGGATTGAACAAACACAACAACAATAATGGATATAGCTACAGGGATTTAACAAACACAACAACAATAATGGATATAGCTACAGGGATTGAACAAACACAACAACAATAATGGATATAGCTACAGGGATTGAACAAACACAACAACAATAATGGATATAGCTACAGGGATTTAACAAACACAACAACAATAATGGATATAGCTACAGGGATTGAACAAACACAACAACAATAATGGATATAGCTACAGGGATTGAACAAACACAACAACAATAATGGATATAGCTACAGGGATTGAACAAACACAACAACAATAATGGATACAGCTACAGGGATTGAACAAACACAACAACAATAATGGATATAGCTACAGGGATTGAACAAACACAACAACAATAATGGATATAGCTACAGGGATTGAACAAACACAACAACAATAATGGATATAACTACAGGGATTTAACAAACACAACAACAATAATGGATATAGCAACGGGGATTTAACAAACACAACAACAATAATGGATATAGCTACAGGGATTGAACAAACACAACAACAATAATGGATATCGCTACATGGATTGAACAAACACAACAACAATAATGGATATAGCTACATGGATTGAACAAACACAACAACAATAATGGATATAGCTACAGGGATTGAACAAACACAACAACAATAATGGATATAGCTACAGGGATTGAACAAACACAACAACAATAATGGATATAGCTACAGGGATTTAACAAACACAACAACAATAATGGATATAGCTACAGGGATTTAACAAACACAACAACAATAATGGATATAGCTACAGGGATTGAACAAACACAACAACAATAATGGATATAGCTACAGGGATTTAACAAACACAACAACAATAATGGATATAGCTATGGGGATTGAACAAACACAACAACAATAATGGATATAGCTACAGGGATTTAACAAACACAACAACAATAATGGATATAGCTACAGGGATTGAACAAACACAACAACAATAATGGATATAGCTACAGGGATTGAACAAACACAACAACAATAATGGATATAGCTACAGGGATTGAACAAACAATACAACAATAATGGATATAGCTACAGAAATTTAACAAACACAACAACAATAATGGATATAGCTACAGGGATTTAACAAACACAACAACAATAATGTATATAGCTACAGGGATTGAACAAACACAACAACAATAATGGATATAGCTACAGGGATTGAACAAACACAACAACAATAATGGATATAGCTACATGGATTGAACAAACACAACAACAATAATGGATATAGCTACATGGATTGAACAAACACAACAACAATAATGGATATAGCTACAGGGATTGAACGAACACAACAACAATAATGGATATAGCTACAGGGATTGAACAAACAGAACAACAACAATAATGGATATAGCTACAGGGATTTAACAAACACAACAATAACAATGGATATAGCTACAGGGATTGAACAAACACAACAACAATAATGGATATAGCTACAGGGATTGAACAAACACAACAACAATAATGGATATAGCTACAGGGATTTAACAAACACAACAACAATAATGGATATAGCTATGGGGATTGAACAAACACAACAACAATAATGGATATAGCTACAGGGATTTAACAAACACAACAACAATAATGGATATAGCTACAGGGATTGAACAAACACAACAACAATAATGGATATAGCTACAGGGATTGAACAAACACAACAACAATAATGGATATAGCTACAGGGATTGAACAAACACAACAACAATAATGGATATAGCTACAGAAATTTAACAAACACAACAACAATAATGGATATAGCTACAGGGATTTAACAAACACAACAACAATAATGTATATAGCTACAGGGATTGAACAAACACAACAACAATAATGGATATAGCTACAGAGATTTAACAAACACAACAACAATAATCGATATAGCTACAGGGATTGAACAAACACAACAACAATAATGGATATAGCTACAGAGATTTAACAAACACAACAACAATAATGGATATAGCTACAGGGATTGAACAAACACAACAACAATAATGGATATAGCTACAGAGATTTAACAAACACAACAACAATAATGGATATAGCTACAGGGATTGAACAAACACAAGAACAATAATGTATATAGCTACAGGGATTGAACAAACACAACAACAATAATGGATATTGCTACAGAGATTTAACAAACACAACAACAATAATAGATATAGCTACAGGGATTTAACAAACACAACAACAATAATGGATATAGCTACAGGGATTGAACAAACACAACAACAATAATGGATATAACTACAGAGATTTAACAAACACAACAACAATAATGGATATAGCTACAGAGATTTAACAAACACAACAACAATAATGTATCCTGACGACCCACGTAAACTTCTATCCCACCCATTCTCGTAATTGCTTTTTTTTTTAATTAAAAAAAAATTTTTAATTAAAAAAAAAAACAAAAAAGAATTGAAACCAAAAAAAACAGCACTACGGTATTCCCGCCAACACTACTGGAAAATTCGATTGCAAAAGAAAACAAATTAGAATTAACCTTTTTTTTTTTTTTAACCCCGTCCTCTTCCCTCCGCACATGTTAGAACCTATCTACGCAAAAAGAAAAAAAAATGTGTTCAGTATTAAAAATAGAATTCATAATAAAAAAAGGACACGAAAAGACGTAAAATGGATGACACAGGACATAGAGGATTGACATAAAATTACTGAAGTGCTGTGTTTCCTAGGGAGAATAAAAAAGATAAAGATGATGGTAATAAAGAGGATTGTGACAGAATTTGGTTGTGTCCTTTTACTTTTCCTTCTTTCTTTCCTACTTTCTCCATTTATTTCTTCATTTCTCGCCCATAAACCTGCCCCATCGCCAAGCCTTAGATTTGTTAACATCTGTTCATACTACGATAATTTTATTTCACGGCTAATTGACTATCCGTAAGGAGTAATTATAATCCCTTAAGTTGTTAGACCAGATTGACTTCCTATGGCAACCGTGAAATTGTCCGCCTAGGCGCTACAAGAGCGTTCAGACACTGTGGCGGAGAATACAAAAGGAAGACCAGATGTTGTCTGCTATATGTCGCAGCTTACCCTTTTGGGGACCAGGGAAGTACAGATGATAATTGCTTAACTCACTTCCGGCCAGACATTGTTCTGTGTAATTATTACAGAGAAACTCGTCTGGGTAGACAAATTAGCGACGACACTATCTGGAGGCGAGGCTACAAATTGTAATTGAAAGGTTATCTAAGAGGGACAGAAGAAGTTACGCCATATATGAGAGACGAGGTCATGTGTTTAAATTTTAAAATGATATTTTAAAACACGCGGGAGAAAGTAACATAACTGACAATCCGACCCACTAAATTGTGCTCATTGATTGGATCATTTGAGAGTCAGAAATAAACATTTATTCTGGTTGGAAGTTTTGTCGGAAACGCAATTTAACCTAGCAAATCCGGAAGCTAAAACACACTGCATTCCAGAATCGTCAAGTAGACAGGTCGGACTGAGGCCAGGAAAAGAATAGAGTTAGGATTTTGACCTTATAAGACCGGACAAAACACGTATCGGAACTTCTTCTGAACACTACCGCAAGTAAGATTTACCTGTTAATACGGAAACCGGACTTATACAGAACCTACTCACAATAGTCACAGTGGGACTATAACTAGAAATAATACCCCTGACGCATGTTGGAGGCGTCTGTATCAAGTTGCCAAACTATTCTACTAAGCAAGAAGTCTAGAGTTCCCAACTAGTTTGGGGTAAGTTGCAACATATATTTTATACTTTGAATTTGATATGCTTGAATTTGCAAATGGTTATACAGGTCCATACGAGGCTGGCAACCCCAGAATGTGAAAATGATATATTCATGAATCACCACAGCAAGCCGTATTGATTGCTTCGTGCTAGTTCTCACAGGGAACTAAAAGCAGAGGTAACCTCAGACTCCAAGTGGAGCAGGGAGTGGATGATGGTGACATCATATGTTTATATTTACTATCATTTGGAATACGTTGTATCTATACTGAAACATGTTCACCCAGGCACAAGCCATTGCACTTGCCGCTGTCCAGTCGCAATTTTTCAATTAAATTAACTTAAGGAATGGTGATTTTTCATCCTATCTCCTTGAGTTATATGATGTACGCTCAGGGAGATTTTAAAAATCATAGAAAAGAACTGGTAGATGGACAGCGGAAAAGGCGCCAGATTAATATTAGGTAAGCAAAAACATAGCAGAGGTTTTTGTTCTTTTATTTCCTCTAACGTTTATGGTACGAATCGAAGAGACAATTTGAGTTACTACTCGACGATACCAGTTGAACTACTATACCGTGGTTCAAAGCTTGTGATCGACACTGGAAACCTTCGTACCACGTGGTGTGAAGATACCTGCCTTGACCGGAAGAGGTTACCTCTTGAACTGATCGGGAGACGTGCCCTTGTAACAGAGACGAATTGACGGAAACAGCAGCATCAACACTTCAGTGTTTTGGCAGCTAAGTGATATTTCTAGCTGGCCAAATAAAATAAAACTTGGGTTTTCTTTTAAACATTACGCTTCCAAAGCCGACATCTTTTCTAGGAAGATACGTACATTTTATTAATCACCAATATTTATTTACATTTGTTAAAAAGTAATTGATCATTAAATTTGTTATATGTGGTTTTACAAATTCATAGTTGATTTAGTTATTACAAAGAGAAGTGCACACGTATGAATCAGTATCTTTAATACATATCTATTTAGAGCCAACGAGAAGAATTTTATTGTTAATTCAGTTAGGGGCTTGTACGAGCTAAATTAAATTATATAATACCTCTTCACAAAACGCGGCAGAGAGACAAAAGTTAACAATGCTAAGACACATTCAGCAATGTTCTTGACTACTGAAATATCTTGTGAAGATTCGAGGTAGAAGCATCATCATCCTTCTATCTGTATCTCTGCCAATAGTAATCTTGTGCGACGGTAGATACTTTTGAAAACCCACATTAGATACTCTAGGTTTTGGCCATTGTTGGACTATCACTGCGGAACAAGGGAAGACAACCCTTGACAACGATTATGATTATCTATTCACTAGAAGCCTCGCATGTTTCGCAAAGTCCCCCTCCCCCCTCTGTTTAATGTTCTCCATTGCGGAGAGATTGTTAACCAACATCATCGGCCCATGTTCAAAGATTACCCGTTACAATGTGATTCCGAAATAATTGAATACTTTCAAAGTTGTATAACTCAGTTTCCATACAAAAGTATATAGTTAGCCCCCCTTCAGTCATGACTGATAGTATATAGTTAGCCCCCCTTCAGTCATGACTGATAGTATATAGTTAGCCCCTTCAGTCATGACTGACTATGGCAATGCGCCACTGCGATGATAGTCCTCAGCTGCTCTTGTTCCAGGTGTTTCTTTCCGCCTATTCTTTTCTCTTCTTCTTGTTGTGAGGGCCTCTTTTCGCTCACTCTGAGGTGGCGCTGTAGGGAGCATCGGCACTTGGTACAATCGGCAACTTCATCCACCCAGGTTGCTGGATGTGTGTCCGGTGCCTTCATGTCTCTCTTGCACACATCTTTGAACCTCAGCTACCGTCGCCCAACTGTTCTTTTGCCATCTGCCAGTTGTCCGTAGAAGATATCTTTCAGACATGGCCAAGCCAGCGTAGTCTGCGTTGTCTAAGTAGTGTATACATGCTATGAAAGCCAGCACGTGACAAGGTTCCATATAAAAGTGGAGTCTAAAAAAAAATGTAAAGGAACTATCAGTTTTTTTTAAATCTTACAAATTCTCAGTATGCGCCCCTCGTGTCACATAGCGCACATCAATCCTGTAATTTAATTCATTCCTGACACTTTGTCATTCAAAGATATTCTGAACAGATGGAAGGAGAACTGTCAAGAAATGTACACGGAAATAAACAAAGCGGCAGATAACAACATCATGAATGTAGCGAAACGTGAACCAGAACCTACCATAGAGGACGCCCGGAACGCAATCAAAGACTTGAAAAGTGGAAAAATCTCATGGTTGTGATAAAATAACAGCTGAAATGATACAGGCAGGAGGAGAAAGCAGCGCTCGTATATACCATGCACTATGCTGTGAGATCTGGCAAAGCGGAATTTGGCCCAAGGAATGGAAAAGATCAATTTACATACCCTTGCCGAAAAAGGGCAACCTGAAACTGTGCACAAACTACAGAACTGTAGCTCTTACAAGCCAGGCCAGTAAAATACTATTACAAATCATAATGAAAAGGATGTAACAAAAGCTAGAAACATAAATTTACGAATTACAGGCGGGTTTTCGACCAGGCAGAGGCACCAGACACCATATAATCAATGTTCAAGAGAATTCAACGTTGACCTATATACTTGTTGCATTGATTACACCAAAGATTTCGACTGTGTACAACATCAGCAGTTATGGACTATTATGGAACATATGGGATTTCCAAACCACCTTATACAACTCATCGCACTGCTGTACCGAGAACAACAGGCAGCAGTAAGAATCGAGGGGGAAACATCAGAATGGTTTGAAGTACAGACAGGAGTAAGGCAAGGCTGTACCCTTTCCCCTTACCTGTTTAACATTTATGCCGAGAATATCATGAGAAACGTAAGAGATGACCAAGAACACGCAGAGTTTGACCCATTTAACATCGGCGGGTACCAGATCCCAGAAATCAGATATGCTGACGACACAGTCCTCCTATCGACCAACCCAGAAGGACTTGAACAATTAATTCTGTCCACCAAAAAACACAGCGAGGCCCAGAATCTATACCTAAACGTCAAGAAGACCAAAATATTGACAACAGACAAAGTAAAGATCAAACCAGAAATTGAAATTGATAACGAAGAACTGGAAAGTGTTAATGAATTCGAATACTTAGGATCAATCATCAACAGCTCTGGCGACTGTGCAGTAGAAATTAAAAGAAGACGTGCAATTGCTTCACATAAACTAATACAGATGAAAAACCTATGGCAAGGCACAAGCAAAGAAACAAAGTTACAACTGATCAGAGCATGAATATTCCCAGTAGCAACATACGGCTGCGAGACTTGGACACTCAATAAAACAGTTGCAAAAAAGGTTACATCATTCGAAATATAAAAAGACATAATAGTCTGGAAAAATTAGTGATGGAAGGCATGGTCCCTGGAAAAGGGGAAGGGGTCGACCGAGACGACGGTGGACCCAGGACATCACAGACAGTCTGAACTTGTCTTTGGCTGATGCAGGTCGACTTGCCCAGAATCGTGATGCGTTCAGAGCAGCTGTAATGGAGACAACGTATTGGAAAGAACATGTCACATGATGATGATGACACTTTGTAGCACAATGGAAAGAGAGGTTATAATCGTCTCTGACTTATCTATACAAATAAACTGTTCTCTTATTCTCGCGAGAGAAAAGACTGAAAAACGCAAAATTCATAATCGAGAAGAGAATATGTAATAAATTATAAAAAGAAGGAATAAATAGTGCAAACATGAAATAAGTTTGAAAATAATATCCAGAAGAACAGCCGAGGAACCTCAACTTAAGTTCAAAGATGTTTGGTGTGACATATGATAGCTCCAAAACCGACATAACATGCATAAAGAAGACACGCATAAATCTTCAACTGATAGCACGTGATAGGATGATTTCTCCACAAGGAGCGTAAGATCAATAAACTTGATCGTACACTCTTTGCACGTATTTTTATTCATTATGTCTTGTCTCCTTTTGCCATTGCCGTTTTCCTGCCGATTGTAAAGTATAAAATCAAAGCGAAATTACACACTAAATCAATAGAATGTCATACTAAATAATTAACTGCACAAAATGAAAATAAAAATGTTCCATTCAAAGATAATAAATCTGTCCGTGATACGAGCCTGCGAGGCACGCTATCCACACATTACCATCAAGAAATGAGCGGTGACTCATAGAGTAACCTCAGGTGCTAATCTATAAATAATGCATGCTGATTCATGAACGTACTAACATTCTCCAGACCTATAAGTCTTTCATATTTGTACATGCGCCCTAATATAACCAGCTGGGTTGAACGGGACGCGCCTCGCCAAAACGAGGCAAAATTGTATTTAAAAAAAAATGAACGTACAGAATGAGCGCAAATAGATATAGTCCATCTTACCAGGACTACTTTACGAACATAAGATCGTCCACACGAACAAACTAACAACAATAGTAGCGCGTAGAGTAACGACAATGAGGATTAATCTGAATGTATAAAAAGAAACAGAAAATAAAATATAAAAAACTAGAGACAAATGGAAATCGCAGTTGTCCCTCCGATAAATGCAAGAGAGAAATGCCAACAGAACACCACAGAAAATTAGCTGGTTCATTCGTGAGTTCTTGAACAGAATATAAAGGTTACAGCTACAATCGACACATTATGAGTGTTCTTAATCAACTGATTGAAACAAAACTAACAACGACACTCCAACTTTTCGGAAAAAGGCGCTCATTCCACCTTGAAAAATAAATTGAAAACACATTGAAAGAACGCGCAGGACGCATAATTTTTTACGTGGTGCAATATTCACATCTGAACACATATTTCCTCGTAAAAGGTACGTAAAGTATAAATAAATACCTTTATCTGAGATTTATACATGACTGAGGATAACTAAATAGTTTATGAAAATTTGTAGTTAAAGGAATCTGTACAATACAGTATACTTTGCTGCAGGTAAGAAATCATCACAATTACTAGTTTTTGCTGGTTTAAATTATTGGCTTGCGTCCCATTTCGCCCAAATAATCGCCGGTTTAGTCGCCCAAGTCGAAGGCCGTTAAATTATTATTCGAAGGCGGCTGTTCATATCAGGAGACCCAAAACTTAAAAAGAGGCCTTTGTTTCCTCTTAGTTGTGGTACAAGTTGCCAGCAGTCGACGATGGACACCTACACAAGATGGGTCTTGAAGACATTTAACAACCTAAGTAGTGAC
The DNA here is from genome assembly GCA_024509875.1 of Oreohelix idahoensis. NCBI lineage: Eukaryota > Metazoa > Mollusca > Gastropoda > Stylommatophora > Oreohelicidae > Oreohelix > Oreohelix idahoensis. Next base: position 444,799 of record JAMPIV010014934.1, on the reverse strand, counting down.
CCCGGCTTTGTTGCAAGTGACTTGCTACTGCCACCAGATTTAACTTTTGACGAAAAGGACGAGTCCAAAGCACCTGTGGGAACCAACAGTGACTGAAGCAGACGATAACTGAACCCCACACCCACAGTTAAGTGACATTCAAGCACAGCCTATGGGCATTTCAATTTTTTTCTATTATCCACCAATTTTTAACATCATCCGCTGATGATAAATACCATCACTTCATTTTTATAAACAACTTTATTTATTTTAATATCCTGTGGGGATATACGCTGACATAGGTAAAATCTTGTCAAGACACATAGCCATATATAGCTATTAAATAATAGCTGCCGAATCATCTTCAGCTCAGGGCTAAAAAAATACGAGACAACAATTTCTCACAAAAGGGGCTGGGGAATAATAAGTTCATGACAGCTTAGATGATCCCAGTTGTTATGCTTGCTTTTTTTTTAAATCCTCCGAGGCTCCCTGAAGTAGAAGCATCATTCTTTACATCTCTGCCTAGAGTAATATTGAGCGAAGGTGATACCATTGAAGACCTTCAGTGTTATACTTTAAGTTTGGTCATTGTTGGCCCACTATTGCAAGAGCAGGGGAGACAATACTGTCACACTCAGGAAAATTGATTAGACACAATGTCAGGATTTGGGGACCAGAACACACTCATGAGATTAGGGAACGAACGAACGAACTTTATTTTAAAAGGATTCAGAATTGGGCACGCAGGCCTGACTAACATTCCGCCTTTCCTTTCTCTCATCTTGCATATTGAATTCTTTTATTATCAGATGCGTTTTCCATATCAGTTTAAAGGAATTCATCGTGGTATGGCATCACGCACAATCGCATCATTGGCAATTTTTCTTCAGAGAAAAAAACGATGAATGCAGATGTTTACCTGAACGTTTTGAGTGAATTTGTGGTACCACAGTTGGAAAATCTGCAACCACCCAGCATGTTCCAGTAGGATGGTGCATCAAATCACTTGCGACGAGCTGTTCGCCAGGTCATTGGCGAAACATTTCCAAATAGGTGGATTGGAAGGGGAGGACCTATTGCTTGGCTACCACGTTATTCCGATATTGCTCCCTTGGATTTCTTCCTATGGGGAAATGTTAAAGATATCATTTAGAAGACTAAAGGTTAGGAGCATTAACGACCTTAAGGAGAGAATCTCTGACACCATTGATACCGTTGATGAAGCGATGTTAGAGCAAATATGGATGGAAATTGAATATCGTTTTGATGTGCTTCTTACGACAAATGATGTCCATGTAGAAGTTTACTCAAATGTGTGAAAAAAACTGTTGTACCCTTCTTTTATATTATGCAACAAACTGCACAGAGCTATCTCTTCATTTGTGTTTTTAATAAATTTGTTAAATTTTACGGAGACTTTATGGACACCTGTTACCATTGGGTTTTCGTATCTTATGTTGTCATTGGTCGGGCTTATTAATGTGGCCGAAGTATTTCTGAATGACGAAAATATCTTGTGGGCCGTACTTTGGCATATGTTCATGATCTGTTTAATAATGATGGAACCCGGAAACTCTGAAGGATGGATCAATACAGCATAACCAACTGGCAATGGATAAAAGCTGTACTCGTGGTGACGACAACATATTTTATTCTTGACGATGCTTTACATTAGTTCAAACAATCTTCAATAGCATGGTCATGGCAAAAACTGTACATTTAATACTACAATCACCACAGACGTTGACCGACCGCACTAGCCGCTACCGCATCAGGATTAACGGAAGCTCTACGGCAACGTATTGGTAAGATGCATGGGTTTACAAAAACGACCATGTTAAATCTTTGAGCACAAACACACACACACACACAGATATATATATATATATATATATATATATATATATATATACACACACATATATTTAAATACGATCCCAATAGCCCGTGGCGTTAACGGGACGTACTTCAGCCGACGTAGTTGGTCAAGGCTGAAGCTCTGCCGTAACGGTACAGAAGACTAAGTATCGGAGGCTAGATACTACAAACAAGCCGTACCTGGCTAAATATTGACAATAAAATATTCTTGGTATAGTTCACTCAGGCTGATCACCTGCTTGCCAACCAATCTGATTACGGAAACAATGATAGATTGTTTGGTCTGTTTTTGTTCCACAAAGACGCCACTAGGCGTGGTGGAAACAGCGATAGATTGATCAATTTGTTGTTGCCCTAAGACGCCACTAGGCGTACTGGCCACATACTGCTTTGCCGGTTGGTGGCTAAGGATGGAAGAAGAGAAGAAGATAGTTCACTCAAGAATAGCATATTCATCTTTCAGATAATCATAATTACTTCATAACTGTGTCTTTCCTAGATTTAGGATAAGCACACGAAAAATATAACGTCTATACCCGACAATGGATATCTGGATCTGCCTCAAGGATATAGTCCGTATCTAAACAAATCACTGCGTCATACCGCGCCATGCCCCGTTTAATACTGGTGCACGGTCGTACGCAAATAACATTACAAAAAATATCATTGCTGTGCTCAGATGCACGATTGAAAATCTCAGGCGAACGTATGAGAGCTTTAAACATGTATCTAACCCTCAATGAAAATAAAGTCTTTAACAATTCACATCGACCCCCGCGCAACATTTTTTGACTTCTTTAGTGAGGTCAGTCACATCTCTAATAATACAATCAATCAATTATAAGACGACTAAAAGAATAATATCATCAGTGAAGTTAGGAATAAAACATAGTAACTCAAGATGAACTTGGTTGAACGAAATTAATGTAGAATTCAAGAATATGATGAATGAAAAAATAGATATAGATCAACTATTTATTATCAATCGATGAAGTAAAGAACAAAAGAAATGAAACGAAGAATAATCATAAATGGTGAAAATTGAAAAAGTTGACAACTCAAGTCAACGTTGCAAATAACTGCGTTGAGACCAGTTGTTAACACAAGTATGAAAAAAAAAAGGAATTTAAAATCAAATTAAATCAAAAACGTGAATAAACAACACATTCTAAGGGTATACTAACTGAATAAGAATCTAAGTAGTATCCTATTAAATTCTAAAATTATAAGCTATTCTAATAATATAATGCATATAAAGTAATGCACAGGTAATAAGGCAGGAACGAATGTTTCGCTGCCATACAATAAACAGCCTATATATATATATATATATATATATATATATATATATATATATATATATATATATTATATATATATATATAAATATATATGTATATATATATATATATATATGTATATGTATGTATATATGTATGTATATATGTATGTATTGTGTGTGTGTGTATGTATGTATGTATGTGTATGTATGTATGTGTGTATGTGTGTATGTATGTATGTATGTATGTATGTATGTATGTATGTATGTATGTATGTATGTATGTATGTATGTATGTATGTATGTATGTATGTATGTATGTATGTATGTATGTATGTATGTATGTATGTATGTATGTATGTATGTATGTATGTATGTATGTATGTATGTACTTATAGACAAACTTAGCCTTGTAGCTAGTAAACGTTCTGAAAAAAATTATGATAATAAGTACATAAGAAATGTTAATATGTTCAAAGACAAGACACATTTGTCACTTGCTAATAAAAATGACTATAGTTAAAGTGTCATGGCGGATCATAGTATATATTAACTATCACGTCAATCACAACATTGTCAATTGAGTACGTTCGTTGGAAATGCGTATGCGAAAAAACACAATAGTCAAATAAACATATTGTCCTAAACGATATAATCAGTAGTGCTAAAAGCACAAAACAATCCATGTACACTTATGAGGACGAAGTGTAAGCTGGACACTCATAAAGTGGAGTTTGCGGTGACACAATTCGTAAGGAAAGTCACAACCGTACTGTATTCAGCATAAGTAACACAAGCGTCAAGACAATAAGTCTTCCAGTGTGTCAGTAGTTTCTTGCGGGCAACGTGAAAGTAAGTCTGCCACGAAGTTGTCTGTTCCACGAATGGCTTTCACGTCGAAATTGAAAGGCTGCAAGGCGATTTAATAGCGTGTAAGTCTGGAACTTTTCAAGTCTTTGCTCTTGAGTGCTGTAAAAGCGCGCTGGTCTGATTCTACCACACAGTGAGCACGGAGTAGAAACCTCTGTAATTTGAGAAGGGACCACACAAGTGCACGTAATTCACGGTCCACCACGGAGTAATGTCGTTCTGTTTCAGTCAACTTGCGAGACACGTAAAGAACTGGGTGAAGTGTTCCCGAGTAGTTCTGCAAGAGCGAAGCACCGATTCCCCTATTCGACGCATCTGTGCGAAGTATAAAAGGTAGGGAGTCGTAAAATTGGTGTAGATAAAAATAACAATTTAATTATATCTAAAGTGGCCTGGCACTCTTGTGACCACTGAACTATGTTTGGCGACCCTTTCTTTAACAAACTAGAAAGAGTGGCAGTGATAGTCGACAAGTTATAGATAAAGCGTCCATAGAATTGGATCAAGCCGAGAAGGCTTCGAACTTGTTTCTTAGTTTTAGGAGTAGTGACATTCAAGATTTTGGAAATGTTGTGGTCCTCTGTTTTTAAGAGACCATGGCCTGCACGGTGGCCCAAAATTGAGATCTCACTAAACCCTTTGTGGGCTTTAGACGGTTTTGCCGTCAAGTTGTGAGAGCGTAGAGTAGATAATAGTGAACATAGACCAGAGAAGTGATCATTCCAAGAGTCACTAAAAAGAAATATGTCGTCGATGTATGTTGTAATATCCGAACGATGTGATAAAATCTATCGAATCATCCGGACGAAAGTGGCTGGTGCGTTGACAAGCCAGAATGGCATGAAGTTCCATTAGGACAGCCCCCGAGGAGTAGAAAAAGCAGTGAGAGGCTTGGCATCTAATTCCTGTTCCGTTTGGGATTGGAAATGCAAAGGTATAGGATAATGGCGGACCCTGATAGGTTTTTCATCGGTCAGCACGATATCATGTGCAATGACAGAAGTCCGACCCAGAATGTCGGTAAGGAAATCCTGAAAGGATTGTAGTAAAACAGTAACCTGCTGTTGCATTTTCTGCAGATAGCTCAGGAGAAATCGGGACGTTTTGCCATGTTTCCTTAGAATGTAAAGGTACTACCGGAAGTGGTAGAGGTACGTCAGCGAAAGTAGATTTTGTGACTTTGTGGAGACCCTAATATACATATATGTATGTGTGTGCGTGTGTGTGCGCGCGCGCTCGTGTATGTGTCAGATTTTTAAGCGGGGTGCGGGATGATGTTGGACCTTACAAAGAAAAGAGCACTCTCCTGTCTCATACAGTTCACGAATACATTTTAGTAGCCAGATTAAACATTTTCACTGGGAATGCGGAAGAATTACCTTTGATCCCGGGGACACCTGGATTTTAAATGCTGGCGGGAGAGGTCTAGTCAGAAATTTCTTTAGTTTAAAAAGTCTTTCTCTTCCCCCACAGTCGCCTGAAGATCTACCAAACCATCAACTGAGATCTTCCGGTAGATCTGGATCTGATCCCTGCCTTAAGCCACGAGATTGTTCTTCACGGAACCTCTAGAAGTCACCGCCATAAATCAATGAGTTAGGCAGCCTTCCAGGAACATAAACTGAACTTCGTTATAAATTCAACAAAGAGTAACGCGAACAAACATTTGATCCCTGTCCACTGCAAATATTCGGAAATGAGAAGGCAGATCAACCTGCCACACAAAAGAAAAAATAGAAGTTAGCCTAACTCCATCTGATTACAGAACAACATATGAAGAGAAAAAATTAACAGTTAAAAATAGCTTCAAAGAACAATGTAATATGATACTCGGAATGACATGTGACATATGCCTTCTTCAGGGCGATTGAAAGAACGCTACCTATTTTTTTTTTAAATTGTGTCTTCATTCTCATCCAATTAATTTACATAAAGCGAATTCCACAATATCTAGTCCAATATAGAAATAAGAATTTTCAACTCAAATGTCAAGTTAGTGTTACTGTATGGCTCTGAAACATGGTAAACAGTAAAAACAACAACTACAAATCTTCAGACTTTAATAAATGGGTCCTTGCGTAGAATAGAAGGATTAATACGGTATGACAAGGTTACCAATGTGGAACTGATGACAAGAACCAGACAAGTGTCCGTCGAACAAGAGATGACAAGAACCAGACAAGTGTCCGTGGAACAAGAGATGACAAGAACCAGACAAGTGTCCGTGGAACAAGAGATGACAAGAACCAGACAAGTGTCCGTGGAACAAGAGATAAGAAGGAAAAACTGGCGATGGGTAGGACACACACTGAGGAGACCTATTGATAGCATTACAAGGCAGTCCTTGTTCTAGAATCCCAAGGGAAAAAGAGGCAGAAGTCGACCAAAAAACACGCAGAGAAGAAAACTGGAGACGGAAGTGAACATGATGAGGAAGATGTCAGAGAACGTGAGCTGATGGCACGTGACAGTGGGACTTTGCATGTTTGTGGTGAAGGCCAATGCGCCTTGGGGAGCTAAACGTTATTGATTGATTGAAATGTCACAATAAAGAAAATTGACTGTTATTAAATCACATAAAATGATTGGACACATTAACATAATAGCTGGACGTAAGACCCGGCTTGTTTATCATATTACGTCATAGCCTGCAGCAACTTTCTTGAAACTTGGTGTTGGTGATTTTAGATCTTTTTGTTTGTTTCTGGGAATAAAGAAATAAAACAATAATTTAGTGTCAAATCATCATCAGGTGCCATCTCTACAACGAAGGTTGGCTGTAATGGATCTCCAACGTCTTCTGTCTCTTGTCTTGGTGGTGTACTCTGACAGACTCTTTCCTGTCCATCTCTTGATGTTATCTTCCCACTTAAAGCGCTTGTCATGGAGAACAACAAAGACAACAACCAAAAAGCTACAGACTTTCATAAATGGGTGCTTGCGTAGAATAGAGGGATTAAAATGGTATGACAAGGTTACCAACGTGGAACTGATGACAAGAACTAGACAAGTGCCAGTAGAACAAGAGACGAAAAGAAGACGATGGCGATGGATAGGACACACACTGAGGAAACCTGTTGATAGCATTACAAGGCAGTCCTTGTTCTGGAACCCCCAGGGCAAGAGAGGCAGAGGTAGAACAAGAAGCACACGGAGAAGAGAGCTGGAAACAGAGGTGAAAATGATGAGGAGAACGTGGAAAGAACTTGAGATGATGGCACGTGACAGGAGGACTTGGCATGTGTTTGTTGAAGGCCTATGCTCCTTTGGGAGTGGAGGGTTATGAAGAAGAATGAAAGCGCTTGTCTTCCCCTTGCACGTTTGCCTTCACCTCTCCCTTCTACTATGGTCATCTGCCAAGTGTTATGGCTTTTTATGTGGCCAAAGTATTTTAGCTGCCGAACTTTGATCTCCTTCATTAGTTCTCTTTTCATACCTAGAATGTGTAGGATCTCCTTATTTGTTTTCTTCTCTTTCCATGAGATACGCCCCATTCTTCTATATATCCACATTTCAAGAGTCTCATTTCGTTCTTCCAATTGCTTATTCACTGTCCATATTTCTACGCCATACAGATAAATGAGAGTGGAAGGGCAGAATGTTAGACGGGCCTGCGCGCCCAATTCTTAACCCTTCGACAATAAAGTTTGTTCGTTCGTTCGTAGTGCAGAATTTAATGTCAAATAGTTCATTATTTTTGCTTTGACATTCGTTTTGTGTGTACCCAATAAATCCAAGGGAGGTTATAACAATTTAAAATTGAGGTGTGACATTATTTACCCTATAGATCTTATCAAGAAGCGATCAAGTGATAAGGATAAGACTGAGAACCAGCCTCTGCCGACTCAGATACTCTCCGTTAGATAACTTTCTGACAGACATGTGCCCAGGTGGGACAGACAAGCAAACAGTAGAAAATGTCCGCCAAGAATGTCAGCTCCACGAGAGGAGCTACTGATAGCATGCCCTGCACTAACCGTTTTTAGGGCAAAATTGTATGGTTGTGAGAGGAACGTGAGGCAGACAGCTAATTTTATGAGAGACGTGATTAAATGAGAGCGAGCAACGACGAAGAGACTAAACATGTGTGCCCTCTCATGTTCTGTAAACCGTATTTACATGTTCCGTAATCCGTAATTATATGTTCCGTAAACTGCAATTACACGTTCTGTTAGCCGTGATTAACGTCAAAATAAATGTACTGATTTAAGAGCGATTCCCCACTCCCAGAAACGAGGGTAGAGCGTGCTGTTACCCAAGACGGGCTAATAATGGGTCATTATGGTATCAATTTTGGAGGTCTGCGTTTAAGCTCTGTTATACAGGGCGATACCAATACTTATGTGAACAGACGCACGCACTTGTAGATTTCAATGTAAACAGACATAAGTCATTTGGCCGTTACTATTTTTAGTTATAGTAAAGAAAGATTATAAAGGATAGCCGCGGTCGCACTGACGTAATTGTAAACAATTTATTACTCACAAAGGAATTAATGTCCTGTTTCGCTATCTTAATTGGCATTGGTCTACCCCAGCACTGTTGTTTGTAATCATGCCGTAAGCCTGCACCAACGTATTTAAGTTGTTCTTACAGTCATGGTTGCTTTAACAGTTTTTTTTACATGATATTGTTGCTTAGCTCTTAGACGCCTCTTGAGACACGCTGCTAGGAGCATTGGTCGTAATCTCTCCCTGCCACATCAGTGACCCCCAAGAACGAGAAAAGGGCCGCATACACATATGGTCTACACATTCTAAAGACAGGCCATCTCAACGTACTGTTACTGCATCAGTCTGGTTGTTCCCACTCCCCAACCTCATGGCCCCATGATTAGGATTACAATGATAATGTTCTTTTCTTTATAATTATATTGCTTAATTTATTAGCAGTTCTCAATCATTCTTTGCTTGCTATTTAGCCACCTAAAAGATTTAGTGTCACTCAAACGAGAAATCGCACCAATTCTTTCTCCAGCAATTTTCTCCATTGTTTCCATAACGCCCAGCATTCACGTAATATAAAAATACTGTAACATTTAAGCACTCTTTACCTAATAATCGTTGTCAAAGATTTATTGTACAGGATAACGCTCTTACTTCATTAATACCTGTTGTTGACCATAAATTATCACGTGGCAAGTGATTTTCCAATGCAGATTTGTTTGTTTCATTGTTTTTCTCTATTTAATTTTTGTTTTTGTTTTTTTTTCCCCAAAATTTTATTTCCAGCCACGTTTCTGCAACAGCATCAGAGCTAATACTCACCCTTTATTTGCGTGTGAAAACCGAGGCAATGAAGGAAACGAACTGAACACAGTGACAGTAATTATGCCACTTAGTTTAGAGTGATTTATGTCCGGATCTAGCCATTGTTTGCGTAGCTGACTCGGAAAGTAACAAAGTAATATATCCCGGGAACAAAATAACTCAACACCACGAAATCCTTGATGAATGAGTGGACAAAAGTTGTGCTGTCGTTTACTCCCCATAAACAGTGATCAATGAAAGGGCCTTTCCTGGCAGAAAAAAAAAGAAGCCAGGTAGGATGTTGAACGCACCATTATTCTAATATTTATCATCAGGTGCCTTCTTCACATCGAAGGTTCGGCTGCAATGGGTCTCTAACGTCTTTTGTCTCTTGTCTAAATGGTGCACTTTGATATACACTTTCCTGTTCATCTCTTGATGTTATCTTCCCACTTATAGGGCTGTCTTCCTCTTGCACGTTTGTCTTCAACTCTGCTTTCGATTATAGTCTTCTGTGTCCGGTGTTATGTCTTTTTACATGGCCAGAATATTTTAGCTGTCTAACTTTGATCTCCCTTATTAATTCTCTTTTCATTCCTAGTTTTTGCTAGGACCTCTTTATTTGTTTTCTTCTCTGTCACGAGATGTGCCCCATTCTTCTATATATATCCACATCTCAAAGGCCTCAATTCTTTCTTCTAACTGCTTGTTCATTGTACACGTTTCTACACAATACAAAATGAAGAATATATATGGCATTTGATAATTCTCAGATTGAATTTATTTGTGTTAGTTGTTTGGATCTGCCATCAATGGTACCTATACCTTGTAGCGGTATGGCAGCTTGCGTACCCTGACAATCCCCAGAGCTATGCCAGTGGGAGTTTTACTCCTGGTAGGTTCAACCAAGCTGGACTGGTCTGTGTGGGTAGGGGTCAGACAAAAGCTGGTACCCTGGTCCTCCAGGTTGGGGGTTTTAGCATAGGGCTGACACCCCTGTCTGTGTAAAAAAAACAATGAAGTTACGGAAAAAACAATAAATGAACAAACTTTGCTGCGGGATGAACATTCGGAGTCTGTGGCTCGTATGACTGTCAGTGGTGAAAGCCGAAAGGAAGCCACTGACATGAAAACGGATGTCCTGACCGCAAAACAGGATACAAGAATAGGTTTTTGGAATGTCAGGACAATGTACGAGACAGGTAAACTAAGACAGGTCACGGCAGAAATGAGAAACTATAGGTTACACATTCTAGGAATAAGCGAGAGCAGATGAACAGGGGCAGGAAAAGTTAAAACAGCAACAGGAGAAACAGTACTTTACTCTGGAAGAGAGGATGGACAGCACAATGAAGGCGTAGCCATTATTCTACAGAAAGGAATAGAAAGGACATTACTGGAATGTAAACCCATCAACAACAGACTGATAAGATTAAGATTGAGAGGGAGATTCACCAACACTACAATAATACAATGCTACGCACCAACGAATGATAGCGATGAGAAGGTCAAGGATGAATTCTATCAACAACTGCAGAAAGAAATGGAAGACACACCTAGATATGATCTTGTTATAGTAATGGGAGACCTCAATGCGAAAGTTGGTACACCCAATACATATAACGAAAGAACAATGGGGAAATGCGGCAGCGGAACAGCAAACGAAAATGGGGATAAACTAATAAGTTTCTGAAGCATTAACAGCCTGGTCATTGGAGGAACATTCTTCCCACATAAAGAAATTCACAAATTAACATGGGAATCACCAAATGGTCGGGACAGAAACCAGATAGACCACATCATAGTTAACGGTAGATGGAGACATGCATTACAAGATGTGAAGGTAAGAAGAGGTGCAGATGTGGGAAGTGATCACCATTTAGTAGTAGCAAAACTGAAAGTGAAACTAAGAAGTGCTGCACCAACTGTAACTACACAGAAAAGGTTTGACATCAGCAAATTGAAGGACTCCCTTACCAGAAAAGCTTTTGCGGCCGACATAAAGAAACGATATCAATTTGCCAAAAGTCAGGAAAAGACATTGACTGATGATATAGACCAGAATTTCAACACCATTTCAACAATATACAAAGAAAGCAGCAAATCATGCTTGGGATTCCAGGAAAGGAAGAAGCAAGACTGTGTAACACCAGAAACATTAAACACCATAACGATGAGAAAGGAAATGAAAAGAAAGAAAACAGAAGCGAAGTCCCCCAGGTTAAAGCAACTATATAGCGAACAGTACAGTCAGCTGGACAAGGAAGTTAAACGCCAAACCCGAGCCAACAAAAGGAATTTCCTAGACGATCTTGCAAGACAGGCAGAGGAGGCAGCACTGAGAAATGAACAAAGCACAGTATACAAAATAACTAAATTCATCAGCGGAAAACGAGGTGCAAACTATATTACATTAGTAAGAGATAAGCAAGGTAATCTCATCACGACAGCAGAGGGACAGGAAACAAGATGGGCAGAGCACTTCAGAGAAGGAACCACCAGAGACACAATTGAATGTTCCTGAAGCTGAAAACGATCTAGATGTGAATACAGACATTCCACGCAAAGAAGAAATCATCACAGCAATCAAAGGGTTAAAGAACGGCAAATCTCCGGGCCATGATAACTTAAATGCAGAGCTATTTAAGACAGACCCTGAGCTAGCAGCAGAACTATTAGAACCACTATTTGCACAAGTCTGGAAAACGGGGACAACACCATCAGAGTGGAACAAAGGAATAATTGTCAAATTGCCCAAGAAGGGAGATCTTGCAGACTGCAATAATTGGAGAGGAATCGTTCTTCTCTCAGTTCCCAGCAAAATACTAGGCAGGATAATTATACAGAGAATTTCAAAGGCAGTAGACCACAAACTGAGGAAAGAACAAGCAGGATTTAGAAAGAACTGGAGATGTGTAGATCATATATTCACTCTCAGGAACATTATAGAGCAGTGCTCAGAATGGCAAAGACAGCTTTAAATTAATTTTGTTGATTTTGAAAAGGCTTTCGACAGCATACATAGGGACAGTTTATGGAAAATACTGAGGGCTTATGGAATTCCAAGCTGCATAGTGTCAATCATAAAAAGCCTCTATGCCAATTTTACGTGTAGTGTTGGTCAGAGCAACCTAACCTTTGAGGTGAAGACAGGAGTACGACAGGGATGCCCCTTATCAACCACTCTATTTTTAACAGTCATAGACTGGGTGATGCGCCAGACAACAGAGGGCAGTCCAAGAGGAATAAGATGGACAACATTTTCTACATTGGAAGATCTGGAATATGCAGATGACATTGCATTACTAGCACATTCACATCAACACATCCAGGAAAAAACGGATAGACTTAATAAGTTTAGCCAGCAGGTGGGCTTGAATATGAATTTAAAGAAGTCTGAGGTCATGACGCTCAATGTGAGCAACCCTGAGCCCATATCAGTAAGGAATCAGCAATTGGTACAGATACCTTCGCATACCTAGGAAGCATAGTAACACCAGACGGCGGGGCAGGGAAAGACATCAACATCAGAATGAATAAGGCAAGAACAGCCTTCTTTAGCCTAAACAACATCTGGAAGTCCTCCCAATACAGCACAAGCACAAAATTAAGATTATATCAGAGCTGTGTGCTTTCTGTGCTTCTCTATGGTGCGGAATGCTGGAGAGTTACAGAGAAGGAAATGTCGAAATTGTCCTCTTTTCACACAACATGCCTAAGAAACATTCACCGAATCTTTTGGCCAAATACCATCACTAACCAAGATCTGCTTACTCGTAGCAAGCAAGAGGACATGCACACCATCATAGCTGGCAGACGCTGGAGCTGGGTTGGTCATGTCCTCAGAAGAGACCCCGATGCCATCACAAGAACAGCTGTGCTTTGGACCCCTGAAGGAAAACGAAAGAGAGGCCGACCAAAAACAACCTGGCGGAGGACTGTGGAGGCTGAGATGCAAAGAATGAACCAGAGTTGGGGCACTGTACGAAGGATGGCCACCGACCGAGTAAAGTGGAATCAATTTGTTGTTGCCCTACAAGACGCCACTAGGCGTGATGGCCACTGACTGCTTTGACGGTCGGCGGCTAAGGATCAAAGAAGAAGAAGAAGAAGAAGAAATTGTTTGGATGTTAGTATCTGTCTCATATTGTTGAATGTAGCTTTCTCTTCTTGATTTCTTTATCGCATTTACCATCTTCTGTTATTACATGACAAAAATATGAGAAACTCTTGACTTGTTCCAGGATTTTTCCATTTATCCTTATCTTTAATGTTGGCTTACCGTCTGCTTTGCTAATTATCATAGTTTTCGTTTTCTCAATGTTAATGTCCGACCCATATTCATGACCTATATTGTTTACTTGATTCACTAGTTCTTGCAACTCTTGTTCACTTTCAGCTAATAAAACTGTATCATCCACATATCTAATGTTGTTTGTTGATCTTCCACCGCTGTTCAGTCCTGGCAGTTCCTGTATCTGTCTGAAAATGTTTTCTGTGTAGATATTAAATAGGCTGGGGGACAATACGCAACCTTGTATCGCATCTCTTTTTATGTTTATATATGGTGAATAATTCTTTATATATGGTTAATATATAATATCACCCGTGTGTTACCGGGGCCCGAAAGGGGAGCAAAGAATAGTAACACTGCACCCTACCACGCATGTCGTAAAAGGCGACTAAGGAGGGTATGGGCATGGGGCTGTTTACCCCATCCCGTAAAAACTTCGCACAGTGGGCTGATCACCTGCTTGCCAACCAATCTGATTACGGAAACAATGATAGATTGTTTGGTCTGTTTTTGTTCCACAAAGACGCCACTAGGCGTGGTGGAAACAGCGATAGATTGATCAATTTGTTGTTGCCCTAAAACGCCACTAGGCGTACTGGCCACATACTGCTTTGCCGGTTGATGGCTAAGGATGGAAGAAGAAGAAGAATATATAATATATATTCCAATAGTACTAAATGTCTAAGTGTGACATGGAATGGGAGAGATGAAATCTCAATGTGTTCATGGTGCATTGACCATGTCGCAATAAATTTGACTACATAGACCCTTTGAAGCTGACATGGAATTGGAGAAATGAAATCTCAATGTGTTCATGGTGCATTAACCATGTCGCAATAAGTTTGACTACATAGACCCATTGAAGCTGACATGGAATGGGAGAAATGAAATGACCACAGCAGACGTAGTGCCATCATCAGGACATGCAGCAGGAAGGGCACAGCGTAAGTATTTCCCGTTCTGATTTGGCGGGTTACTTGCTCGTCAGTTTAGAATTGCCCAAACAGCAAAATCTGTGGGAGATAGATCAACAGTCTGGACCCATAGAGAGGTTACAATAAAAGGTGATTTAAAACCACGATTTTGTTTTTTTAGCTGACCAAAACTGTCCTTCACAGATTTTTTTTTTCAAGCTGTGGAAATCACGCATTAAAAACCTCTTGGAGCTGAGTGAGTGGAATAGCGCGCAGAAGTGGAAAGGTTAATTTAAACATCCAACAAATTTTCTTTGCCTTTTGTCCTCGTAAGACGAATCACCTTTTTTTCGATTCTTTTTCACACCCATCCAACAAATGTACAACCGTTGTACAGATCTTGAAGATGCGACATAACGAATAAATATACGTCTTTTCCCCTTTAAAGTATGTCTGTATGAACAAAGAGCTGGTCTACAAATATCGATTTGAAACATTTGATTTATAGAGAAATGCTATTTAACAGAATGGGGACATCTATATTTCACAACGCACGGAATTCAGGGCAATACAAAAATGCATAATTGTTAAGAATTTTCAACTCAAATGTCAGGTCAGTCCTAGTGTATAGCTCTGAAACATGGGCAAAAAAATAACAAATATGTAGAAAGTCTTATAATAGTCCCCTCAGTCATACCTAACTATGGGAATACGCCTCTGAGATGGCAGCCCTCAGCCGCTTATTTTCCTGGTGTTTCTTTCGACGTTTTCTCCTCTCTTCTGCTTGCCATGAGAGCTTCTGTTTGCCCAATAAGAAAGTTACAGACATTCATAAATGGGTACTTGCGTAGAATAGAATGTTTTGTGTAGTATGACAAAGTCACGAATGTGGGAAACGATGACAGGAACCAGACAAGTGCCAGTGGAACTGCAGATGTGAAGAAGTCGGCGATGGATAGGACACACATTGATAAAACCTGTTGATAGCATTACAAGGTAGTCCTTGTCCTAGAACCCGCACGACAAGAGAGGCAGAGATAGACCAAAAACACATGGAGAAGAGTGCTGGATACGGAATGGAAGATGATGAGGAAAACGTGGAAAGAACTTGATGTTGGCACGTGACAGGAAGACTTGGCATGTGATTGTTGAAAGTCTATGCTCCTTGGGGAGCTAAAGGGTGTTGATTGATGTCATAACTGAATGTGTTTTATTATAATCAGAAACAAGGTGATAGCATTACGCAGCAGCTTTGTTCTGGGATTCACAGAGTAAGAAAAATTGAGGGAGGCTTAAAAACACAGACATGAGGGAGTTGGAGACAGATAAAGGAAATAAGAAGACACAGAAAGACACTGATCGGATGGCACAGGCCAGGAAGGCTAGGCGTGAATTTGATGAAGACCTGTGTATCCGCAGGCAGCATATAGGAATAATCACCGTTGAAGAAATGATTATATATATATATATATAATTAGTACTTGAAATTGGGTATCCTAAGGGGAGTGGCTCAGCGATTCTTTGGAAGGTCATGTGCATGTGTGTCTGTGTGTATGTTACAAAACCAGAATACACACACAAGATACAAATGTATGCCAATATCGGTTTAATACTGATTATAAGTATCGAATATCAATACGCTAGAGTTAACCATTGACCGGGCTCTGGTATCTAAGGACAACCCTCCAGTTAATGTCGAGCATGGGCTTAATCCCAAGAGATATTTTGGACGCTGGCAGACAAAAGATCCCAGCCATTTGGAATTCTCATCGTCTGTTTAAGTCGTTATGGCCGTAGTCACTTTACGGGGAATCAATTACGCTGCTTTTCGTAATTCCTATCATCCACTATTATCGTAATTTATGGAAAGCCAAATTACCTTTTGCTTTGGGAAAATCCGCGAACTTAATCCTCTGTGATTTATTTTTACATTTGAGAATGTCTTTTTTTTGGTTTGCAGTTGTAACGCTTGATTTGTAATCTTTGATCATGGAATTAAGATATTGACCTACTCTGACAGGTTCACTATTAAACTATCTTTAGTCGTCTGTCCCTCTGTGAATGTTGTGGCACATTATGTAATAACTCCATATTGTGAACCTGGTTTCAGTTTTAATGTCACTCTGACTATCACAGATTCTGTTTGACCCACATTAGTTCATGAACGCAGAAAGTGACAAAATGTAATAGTATTGTAAACCTAATGTAATCAGTCGGTGAAGATCGTAATGTCTTTTTAGAAGTAATCGATTAGTAACACTAAAAGACTGAGTAGGTAAAAATAAGATAGTAGGTATTGCCTTAGAGCGTAAAGTGTTGGAGATTTCACTTAGATTAGGTCCCAGCGTTATGAGGTTGGGTGACAAATTACCTTCCTCGCTGCCTCTACCTTTCTTAACTAAAGAAGTGGCTCGGGTAACCATTTTTATAAATTAATATGAAACAAATGTGTTTTACATGTTCTTGTCATGTCGTGTTTTGCATGTTCTTGTCATGTCGTGTTTTACATGTTCTTGTCATGTCGTGTTTTACATGTTCTTGTCATGTCGTGTTTTACATGTTCTTGTCATGTCGTGTTTTACATGTTCTTGTCATGTCGTGTTTTACATGTTCTTGTCATGTCGTGTTTTACATGTTCTTGTCATGTCGTGTTTTACATGTTCTTGTCATGTCGTGTTTTACATGTTCTTGTCATGTCGTGTTTTACATGTTCTTGTCATGTCGTGTTTTACATGTTCTTGTCCAAGCACCACATGGAGCAAATCCCAATAATTACCATTGACAATATGATACCTATGATTTATGGGCTTGAACTGGGGAGTCCTCAGTGGAGTGGCTCAGCGATTCTCTGAAAAGGTTTGTACGTGTGTGTCTGGGCGAATTTAACAAAACCAGAATACACGCGCGACATACATATGTATGCCAGTATGAGAATTAATACTGATTAAAAGTATCGAATATCCCTAAGCTGGAGTTAACAATTGACCGGGCTCTGGTATCTAAGGACAGCTGCAGTTAATTTCGAACTCGATCTTAATCCCAAGAGATGTTTTGGACGTTCGCAGACAAAAGGTCCCAGCCGTTTGGAATTCTCATCGTCTGCAGCAAGTCGCTGTTGTTGTTCTTGCATGGGTGGGTGCTGTAGCAATTTCTGGTACATGATAATGTTGCTGACCTCTTAGACGCCTCTTGAGACATGCTGCTAGTTGTGTTGGTCGTATTATTGCGCTGCGTCCCCAGTCGCTACACGGTGAATCAGTTACGTTGCTCTTCGCTATTTTTATCATGCATTATATCATAATTTATGGAAAGCCACATTACCATTTGTATTGGGAATATTCCTGATCTTAATCCTCTGTGATTTATTGTAGATTTAAGATTGCCTTTTTTTGTGAAATTGTATCGCATGATTTGTAATCTTGATCATGGAATTAAGATATTGACCTACTCTTACAGGCTAAGTATTACACAATCTATTCTCGTCTGTCTCTCTGTGAATGTTGTGACACATTATGTAATAGCTCTATATGGTGAGCCTGGCTTCATGTTTAATGCTACACAAACTCTCACAGACTCCGTTTGACCCATATCAGTGCCTGGACGCAGAAAGTGACAAAATGTAATAGTACTGTAAACCGAAAGTAACCAGTCAATGAAGATTGTAATGTCTGTTGAGAAGTAATCGATTAATAACATTAAAAGACAGTATAAGTAAATGACAATAAATAATGAGGCTGCTGTAAAACTGGTGAGGAAACAAATATATAAATTTAAAAAATATAGAATGGTATGAAATCAATTTTACAAGTTAACGGTACACAGGAAACACGGGACGTTTCGGGTTTTACCCTTCGTCAGCTAGTTACAAATCGGTGACGAGGACAAAAAATTACATATAGGTACTACAAAACAGTATAAGTAAAACAGATAGTAGGCACTATCGTAGAGCGTGAAGTGTTGGAGATTTCACATAGACTAGGTCCGATCGTTATGAGGTTGGGTGACAAATTACCTATCTCGCTGCCTCTGCCTTCATTAACTCAAGAAGTGACTCGGGTACCTAGTTTAACATTTGATAGACAATTAATTAATGAACCATCATTCAGCTACCCAGGGAGCATAGGCCTTCAACAAACGTAGTCTAAGTCCTCCTGTTCCGTGAAATCAGCGAAGGTCTTTCTATCTCTTCCTCGTCTCTTTTATTTCTGTCTCTAGTTCACATCTCCATGCATGTTTCTGTCTGCCATCATATCTAATCCTTTAGATTAGAGAACAAGGACGGCCTTGTAATGCTATCATCATATCTAATCATTTAGATTAGAGAACAAGGACGGCCTTGTAATGCTATCATCATATCTAATCCTTTAGATTAGAGACCAAGGACCGCCTTATAATGCTATCATCATATCTAATCCTTTATATTAGAGAACAAAGACGGCCTTGTAATGCTATCATCATATCTAATCCTTTAGATTAGAGAACAAGGACGGCCTTGTAATTCTATCATCATATCTAATCCTTTAGATTAGAGAACAAGGACGGCCTTGTAATGCTATCATCATATCTAATCCTTTAGATTAGAGACCAAGGACGGCCTTGTAATGCTATCATCATATCTAATCCTTTAGATTAGAGACCAAGGACCGCCTTGTAATGCTATCATCATATCTAATCCTTTAGATTAGAGACCAAGGACGGCCTTGTAATGCTATCATCATATCTAATCCGTTAGATTAGAGACCATGGACGGCCTTGTAATGCTATCATCATATCTAATCCTTTAGATTAGAGAACAAGGACGGCCTTGTAATGCTATCATCATATCTAATCCTTTAGATTAGAGACCAAGGACGGCCTTGTAATGCTATCATCATATCTAATCCTTTAGATTAGAGACCAAGGACGGCCTTGTAATGCTATCATCATATCTAATCCTTTAGATAAGAGACCATGGACGGCCTTGTAATGCTATCATCATATCTAATCCTTTAGATTAGAGAACAAGGACGGCCTTGTAATGCTATCATCATATCTAATCCTTTAGATTAGAGACCAAGGACGGCCTTGTAATGCTATCATCATATCTAATCCTTTATATTAGAGAACAAAGACGGCCTTGTAATGCTATCATCATATCTAATCCTTTAGATTAGAGAACAAGGACGGCCTTGTAATTCTATCATCATATCTAATCCTTTAGATTAGAGAACAAGGACGGCCTTGTAATTCTATCATCATATCTAATCCTTTAGATTAGAGAACAAGGACGGCCTTGTAATGCTATCATCATATCTAATCCTTTAGATTAGAGACCAAGGACGGCCTTGTAATGCTATCATCATATCTAATCCTTTAGATTAGAGACCAAGGACCGCCTTGTAATGCTATCATCATATCTAATCCTTTAGATTAGAGACCAAGGACGGCCTTGTAATGCTATCATCATATCTAATCCTTTAGATTAGAGACCATGGACGGCCTTGTAATGCTATCATCATATCTAATCCTTTAGATTAGAGAACAAGGACGGCCTTGTAATGCTATCATCATATCTAATCCTTTAGATTAGAGAACAAGGACGGCCTTGTAATGCTATCATCATATCATCATATCTTTAATCCTTTGTAATGATCATAGAGAACAAGGACGGCCTTGTAATGCTATCATCATATCTAATCCTTTTAGATTAGAGACCAAGGACGGCCTTGTAATGCTATCATCATATCTTTAGATTAGAGACCGGCCTTGTAAATGCCGATCTTCATTAGAGATTAGAGAACAATGACGGCCTTGTAATGCTATCATCATATCTAATCCTTTAGATTAGAGACCAAGGACGGCCTTGTAATGCTATCATCATATCTAATCCTTTAGATTAGAGAACAAGGACGGCCTTGTAATGCTATTATCATATCTAATCCTTTAGATTAAAGAACAATGACGGCCTTGTAATGCTATCATCATATCTAATCCTTTAGATTAGAGAACAAGGACGGCCTTGTAATGCTATCATCATATCTAATCCTTTAGATTAAAGAACAATGACGGCCTTGTAATGCTATCATCATATCTAATCCTTTAGATTAGAGAACAAGGACGGCCTTGTAATGCTATCATCATATATAATCCTTTAGATTAGAGAACAAGGACGGCCTTGTAATGCTATCATTATATCTAATCCTTTAGATTAGAGAACAAGGACGGCCTTGTAATGCTATCATCATATCTAATCCTTTAGATTAGAGAACAAGGACGGCCTTGTAATGCTATCATCATATCTAATCCTTTAGATTAGAGAACAAGAACGGCCTTGTAATGCTATCATCATATATAATCCTTTAGATTAGAGAACAAGGACGGCCATGTAATGCTATCATCATATCTAATCCTTTAGATTAGAGAACAAGGACGGCCTTGTAATGCTATCATCATATCTAATCCTTTAGATTAGAGAACAATGACGGCCATGTAATGCTATCATCATATCTAATCCTTTAGATTAGAGAACAAGGACGGCCTTGTAATGCTATCATCATATCTAATCCTTTAGATTAGAGAACAATGACGGCCATGTAATGCTATCATCATATCTAATCCTTTAGATTAGAGAACAAGGACGGCTTTGTAATGCTATCATCATATCTAATCCTTTAGATTAGAGAACAGTGACGGTCATGTAATGCTATCATCATATCTAAACCTTTAGATTAGAGACCAAGGACGGCCTTGTAATGCTATCATCATATCTAATCCTTTAGATTAGTGAACAATGACGGCCATGTAATGCTATCATCATATCTAATCCTTTAGATTAGAGAACAATGACGGCCATGTAATGCTATCATCATATCTAATCTTTTAGATTAGAGAACAAGGACGGCCTTGTAATGCTATCATCATATATAATTCTTTAGATTAGAGAACAATGACGGCGATGTAATGCTATCATCATATCTAATCCTTTAGATTAGAGACCAAGGACTGCCTTGTAATGCTATCAAAGACTTCCTCATTGCATCTCCATCGCTAGCGTCTTCTTTTCATGTCTTGTTCTACAGGTACTTGTCAATGCACCGTTAACAATATGATTCCTATGATTTCATGTGCTTGAACTGGGGAGTCCTCAACACGCACGAGATACATATATATGCTAATATCGGACTTAATACTTACTAAAAGTATCGAATATCCCTACGCTGGAGTTAACAATTGACCGAGCTCTAGTATCCAAGGACAGCGCCCCAGTCCATGTTGAACTAGGTCTGTATCCCAAGAGATATTTTGGACGTTTGCAGACAGACATTTGAACTTCTCATTGTCTGCTGCTTCGTTGTTGTGGTTGTAGTCGCTTTCTTTGTGACGAAATTACGTTGCTTTTCATCACTCTTATCATCCATTATATCATAATTTATGGAAAGCCAAATTAGCATTTGCGTTGGAGAAATCTCTGAGATTAATCCGTTGTGGTTTATTGTACATTTGAGAATTAATATTAATATTATTAAGCCAAACAGGCCAATCATCTGTTGACCTTAAAATACGTTTCAAAGAACCAACGGAGAGAAAACCGGACTGCTCTTAAAGGAGACGAACTGGCACGAATTACGGACGACGATTCGCGGAACATGGTGTTACGTGCAGTCTTTGATATCTTACAATATAATACATTTGTATGCTTGTTATGTTCGCAAATATTTTGTAAACAAAATAGATACTTTTTAGTGCTTAAGGAAAAGTCATTATTGGGTTACTTCCCTTGAAAGGAGTGTCGTCACTTTCGATCGAACTCCGCGGATGAATCCAGTTTTACTGCGATTTATTCTTTGTTTGGGTAGAAATAGGTTGTTCTTGCTTCAGTGTATCTATGGCCTGAACTTATGTGTATTGTTTGTCTGGGTAGGACGAGTCTGTCTTATATCTGAATATCTTTGCATGTCTAAGTCGAACTATATGGTCTTTTGTCGCTTGAAAGGTCAAAGGGCTGTTCGGCGGATGTGTCGCTAGAGAGGTGTGATTTGGCTTCGCCCTGATGATGGGGCTGTGTTTTTCTGTATCGGCTTGTCGCCGGGGAAAAGTGATCTCAAGATTGTTGGGGAAAGTGATAGACGTTTAGACCTATCCTGTATGCTTTACCCCAGTGTTTATTCTTATTGCCAAGGAATGGCAGAATCATATTTCTGATACCGAGGTAACAAAAGCATTTCTTATGAACTCTTGCTAAGCCACCGTTTCTCGATAGACACGATTCGTACGTCTGAGAGAATATTTTAACTAGATGAAGATGACATTCATTTCTAGCAGCACTATATCTTGTATGATGAAGTCAATTGTATCATGATAGAATCTACGGAGCAATGAGAACATTTAATGCATGACTAACTTTAATACAGATTCATTATCTGTATCCAAACGTGAGTGACAGCTCACGAGAGAAGCCATCTTGTATCCAAATATTTTGTGACTTTCAAGAAGAGAAAGGGATGCCCGTATTATCGCTTGATGAGTCCAGAGATCACTGCTACACATGAGAACCCATTACTAGCGGTTCAATATGATTATATGAAAAAATATGTGCTGAACATTATTTAAAGGAATCTTCGCTAGACGAGGTTAGGTCTAGAAGCCATCTTGAATGTTGTTTATAATCTGACGTGCTTTGTCAGTAAACTCAGATGATATATATATATATATGGGCAATACTGAGTGGTTGTCTACTGACAGTCCATTATGCTATTATTCTACATGAGTGCCCATGTATCATTGCAAGACCATTTATCCACTGTACCATGATGTATTATGCCAACCTGTGATTTGTCACTATCCGTGCTGTCGAGTGTGTACGTCCAATTAAACTGTAGCAAAGGTACACAGTCGTTGGTGTCGATGACTTCCAGCCATACATGAGTGTAAGAAAAAGACCATTTGTCAACACCACGAACTCTTCTTATCATTCGCATATTATACTCTCAATCTATGTCTACACACCACTGCGTAGGTCGAGTTGACATCCCATACTCAAACCACGAGTTACACAACAACACAGCATTTAACTCTGGTGATGTTCTAGTGAGCTTATATTTATCAACTGATGAGCAAAAGAGAGTTATCAACTGGTGGACCAGCTTTCTGGGTTTGACCTCGCGGAAGTTGAGAAGTCAACAGACTACCGATACCAGACCGTTTCCTGTGGCTGATACGACACACTTGCAGTATTAGTTTGCTCTTTGTCAACACTTCATCACGTGACCTGTCAAGTGAATGCAGTATGTAGGTCAGCGTTGTTGACATTTTTACATTAGACATTACAGAGTTTCACAGAACAGTTGGATCAATTCTTGTCAATATTAACAGGAAGACAGTATTATTGAACTAAGAAGCCTTACTTTCATCGATGGATCTTCTTATGTTCTGCTATTGTGTTGAACTTTAATATTTAAGGCCAGAATTTGTAATTCAATAAAGTGGCAGTTTATTTATTTTCATAAGAATAACTTTGCCATTACTGTAAAACTGAGCCTATTTTGCAACACATACTATCATACACATAATTTATATATTTATGTTTACATGTTATTTGTTTGTATAGTATATTAGTTTATATGTCAGCGGGTTGTGTTTAGGTTGGGCGGTGTCCTCACAACAGAATATCCCACGTGATAGAGGGTCCGTTGTGGGCGTTTTCTTTAGGTGCAATTTCCTTAATTGGAAATTTGCTTGCAACAACTAGTTGCTATTTGTGTTAGCTGTGAAGACTGTAATTATTGTTATTTTTGTAATATTTCTTTGTTCTTTAGTTTTGTTTTGATTTGTTTGTAATTTGTTGGTCTACCCTTTTCTATCTTTCAGTTCTATTCACAATTTATATTCATATACTGTGACGTCATTTGTGTTGTTATTCCTTGCAGATTCAGTGATTACTTTCATTGATTTCCCTATTTGATTTATTTGATTTCTGCAAACGTTTTCGTATTGTCAGTCTTATTTGTACTTTATGTATTCTGTTGGTTGACATATGTTTTATATAGGTATATTTCATAAGACACTATTGCTTGTGCACTGCACTTGGATTATGGTATAAACCAGTACTTGATTATTATTACTGTTATATAAGACCTTATTAAGGCTTGTGACCCACAGATATTGGGATAGTGTGCTGATTAATCAAGTCATTAAGAACTTGTGGTATTATTATTGTTTCAAGTGATTAGTATTATTGTTAGACATCATGTCTACATTAGAATACTTCATTGCACAAGGGAAATCCCTTGATAAGACTGGTATGGAATTAGAACAATTTGCAATTGCTCAATATGACAAAGCATTAGCTGCAGAAGAAAGAAAAAACTGCTGCTGCAGAGGAAAGAAAAGCTCTAGCTGAAGAAAAAAAATTGCAAAGAGAAGCTGAAGAGAAAAAATTAGAAGCTACTGCTGCTGCTGAACTAAAGAAATTGCAGATACAGACTGAGGAAAAAAGATTCCAGATGGAAATGGAAAAAGAAAAAAGAAAAGATGAAGCTGCTGCAGAACAAAAAAGATTAGACAGTGAAGCTGCTGCAGAACAAAAAAGACTAGACAGAGAAGCTGAAGAAAAAAAAAGCAATAAGAGAACATGAATTTGAGTTAGAGAAATTAAGATTGACAAGTATGAGTAATGTTAATCAGGCATCTAGTGGTAATGGTAAACCTTCTACTTACAAGGTTAAGGTTCCACCGTTCAATCAGTCCAGTGACGATATTACATTCTGGCTGGATGGATTTGAACGTTCTTGTCGTACTCATAATGTGGATAAATCACAATATGCTAACCAATTAGCAGAAAACTTGAAAGGTGAATCTCTGACTAGGTTATGCCTTGTAGGAGAAGCAGATAAGGATAATTATGATGTCATTAGGGCGGCTTTGATAAAAAAAATACCAGCTAAGTGAGGAAGGCTATCGCCTTTTGTTTAAGACGATGGTGCCTGAGACAGGTGTAGAATTCTCAGAATTCATTGCAAAGGCACGTCTCACAGTTGATCGTTGGATTGAGCTTTCCAAAACAGAAAAAACGTATGAAGGACTTATGGATTTGTTGCTCAGAGATAAGATTATGTCATGTGTTAACAAACCATTCCTTGAATTTATACATGAGCGTAAACCCAAATCTCTAAAGGAAATGGAAGAATATTGTTTCCAATATGTCACTGCACACCCCGACGTGACTTTTGGCAACACTAAGATTAAGGAGAGTATGCCAGTTGCTTTAGCAACACCATACAATCCCAATTATTCACACAGATTTCAGGGACCTCAAAACAGATTTGATAAAAAAGGTAACCATAATAGTTATCAAAACCAAGGTAACCAATCATTTCAGGGTTCTTCTTCAAAGAACTGGAGACGAGCTGATAGCTCTCGACACAGGGGTGGTCACAATTATAGCAATTTCCATAGAGGAAGTAATTATAGAAACTATCCGAGGTATCCGTCTTGGAGTCAACAAGATCGCAATTACAGAGATACTCATTATAATGAATATGATAATGGTAACCAAGAGAACTATGACTCAAACCCAAATAGGGGTTACAATAGAGGTAACAATAACTACAGAGGTAATAATAACCGAGGTAGATCTCAAAACAGAAGACATAAACCACATTTTCAGGCAAACTCTGCACAACAAGAATCCCATGAAGCCTATAAACAGAGTAAAGACAATAATGACGCTAATAATATGGCATGTTCCACTTTTGATTTTGGGAGAGCATCTCAGTGCCCCCAATGCAAAACATTATTTGAGCCAACCACAGTGTCTACTTTAAGCTGCGGCCATCCTCTTCCTGCTCTTCCTGCATCAGTCGCGCATGATGGAAGAGGTTCTCTTGTCTTACATAAGGGTTTAGTAAATAACAATCCAGTCTCCGTGCTATTTGATTCTGGATGCACCACAATTGGTGTTAGGCAGTCACTCGTAGATCCTTCCCGTGCCACTGGACAAGTAGTCAAATGTGTAACATTTTGCGGCACATTAGAGAAATACTCTACTGCTATCATTAGGATTGCTACTCCTTTCTTTACAGGAGATGTACACGCATGTCTTCTTCCGAATCCGATCGCTGACCTCATCATCGGTCGCATTCATGGAGTCAAAGAATGCACTCCGCAACAAATTTCCGCGTGGGAAAGGCAAAACATGCAGATTGCTAACGCTGTAGTCACTAGAGCTCAGGCTCTTAATATGCCTCAAACTTCATCTACTGAAGATAATGAAGTGCATAACCAAGATGATCCCTTGGTAATTTCTCGTGACTCGTTTATAAAACAGCAAGAAGATGATCCCACTCTGAAGAAATTCTTCATTCTTGCAACTAAAGGTGATCCGAATAAAGACACAAGTCGTAAATCGTGGATTACAAAGAAGAATGGCGTACTTGTACGTATGGTTCAAGACTCCATTACGTCAAGTCATTCTCAAATCCTGGTTCCCAAGAATTTGAGAGTTAAAATTTTGCAGCACGCTCACGACTCTCAGTGTGCTGGACACATGGGTTTTTTCCCGTACTAAGTCAAGAGTCCTTGCGGCTTTCTTTTGGCCATTGGTAAACAAGGACATACGGATTTATTGTCGATCTTGTAAAGTATGTCAGGAAGTTAAATCCAAAGGTCCACGGCATGCTGCACCCATTCAGGCGGCAGACATTCCTATTCGGCCGTTTCAAAAAATGGCCATAGACATTATTGGTCCATTTAAGATCAAGTCTGCCAGAGGACATCAGTTTATCTTGACGTGTGTTGATATGTGCACACGTTGGCCAGAGGCTATTCCTCTGAAGAGCATTACTACTGCTGATATTGCAGATGCTCTTTGGCTTATATTTTCTCGTCTGGGGTTCCCCGGAGAGATATTGTCAGACCATGGCACCCAACTAATATCAGATACCATGTCTCAAGTAATGTCTACTCTGCAGATAGATAGATCTTTAAGTAGTATCTATCATCCAATGTCTAATGGATGGTCGAACGCCTTAATAGAACACTTAAAAACTTACTAGGGAAGATAACTGAGGATCATCCTCAAGACTGGGACAGAGTTTTACCTGCGGCCCTCTTCGCTTACAGAGAGGTCCCCAATGAACATACAGGATTTTCTCCCTTTGAACTCGTCTTTGGCGCGCGTCCGCGTGGCCCTATGTCGTTGATTCATGATCTCATAACAGCTGACAATATTGACGATGACACAAAGTCATCCTACGAATATGTCATTGCGTTGAGACAAAAGATTATCGAAGCATGCAAATTAGCAACTTCTTCTTCTGAATTTGCGAAACAGAAGGCAAGGCAATTTGCCAATAAGAAGAGATGCTTACGACAACTTTGTCCTGGTGACAAAGCATTTGTATTACTACCTTGTAGGGAAAACAGACTACTTATTTCTTGGAAAGGTCCGTACGATATAATATCGAAAATTTCCGATGTCGACTATATTGTCGATATTGATGGGAAGCATAAAACCTTCCACATCAATATGCTTACTGAATTCAATGAACGTCCGGATTATTTGCAACCCATTTTCCAAGCAACGGACAATTCTCCAGTACAACATGGTCATTACTCATCACTGTCCGTGATACAGGATGAGGAAACAAGTTTTTCAGATGTAAATCTTCCTCTTCCAATGATCCCACTTCATTCTAGTGAATCATGGAAGAACGTTACTGTCTCTCCTGATTTGTCTCTAGGAGAACAGCGACAAGTTTCAACTATGTTG
Source organism: Oreohelix idahoensis (assembly GCA_024509875.1). Classification (NCBI taxonomy): domain Eukaryota; kingdom Metazoa; phylum Mollusca; class Gastropoda; order Stylommatophora; family Oreohelicidae; genus Oreohelix; species Oreohelix idahoensis. Next base: position 416,586 of record JAMPIV010014934.1, on the reverse strand, counting down.
CAAACATTTCAGGATGTACTCACGGACATCCCTGGACAAACTCATGTCATTGAACATGACATTGTTCTAACTGACCATACTCCTATTAGGGTTAGACCTTATCCTATCCCTATACATTTTCAAGCACAGGTCGAGAAAGAGTTGGATGAGATGATAGATTTGAAAATAATCGAACCATCCACCTCTGCATATTCTTCGCCGATGGTTATTGTTCGAAAAAAAGACAATAACATACGTCTTTGCGTTGACTATCGCAAATTGAATCAAGTAACGAAGTTCGATGCCGAACCTATGCTTTTACTGGAAGAGCTACTTACTCGACTCTCCAAATCTCATTTTTTCACTAAACTTGATTTGTCTAAAGGATATTGGCAAGTTCCTTTATCTGAACGCGCCAAACCTCTCACGGCTTTTTCAACACCTAGAGGTTTGTTCCAATGGAATTTTATGCCTTTCGGTCTTATGAACGCACCAGCTACATTTGTACGCATGATGCGCCGAATCCTATCTTATCGGTCAGATGTCATTGCATATCTAGACGACATCTGTCTTTTCAGCGATACTTGGGAAGATCACTATTCAGGGTTAGATGAATTGCTGTCTACTTTGCGCAAGCACAACCTGACAGCGAAACCCTCTAAAGCCTATATTGGTTTTAGCGAAATTTCTTTCCTAGTCCACCGAGTTGGTCATGGTTTCCTAAAGACAGAGGACCATAATACTAGTAAGATACTTAACATCTCTATCCCTAAGACTAAAAAACAGGTGAGAAGTCTGTTATGTCTTATTCAATTTTATGGCAGATTCATTCAGAATCTATCCTCTATCATGGCACCTCTTTCTACACTTCTAAAGAAAGGTTCGCCTAATATGGTCCACTGGTCTCAGGAATGCCAATGCTCTTTGGATAAGATTAAAACATTGTTTTCAACACCACCTATTTTAGTGTTACCTACTAAAGATAAGACATTTGTTCTTCGTAGTGATGCTTCAGCCACTGGGATTGGAGCGGCACTAATGCAAGAGTACTCTGGAACTCTGCATCCTGTAATGTATATTTCCAGAAAACTTAATGCGGCAGAAAGGAATTATTCGGTTTTAGACCGTGAGCTATTACCTATGGTTTGGTCGATCCTCAAACTACAGAGATTCCTTCTAGGCGCACATTTCATAGTAGAAACCGACCAAAAAGCTCTTACTGCTATACAGAGTAAGAATTTGAAGAGCTCGAGGTCTACTCGATATGCAATTGCTCTTCAACCTTTTCATTTCTCTGTACGAGCTATTCGTGGATCAGATAATGTGATGGCAGACATTCTGTCAAGATGCCCACATGATTCCACATAACTATTAGGGCTTAGACTTCTTGATATGTCTAGTTCTATAGTAGTTCCTTTTCTATATCATGATAGATACACATTTGTAATTTAATAGTATAATGATTGTATCACTACATAGCGGTTCATTGATGTTTATTCACCGCTGTACTTTGATGACACCTTCCTGGAAAAAATTTACTTGTAGAGAAATAATTTCTCTCAGTTTATGAGATACATTCTCACCAGTCGCTCCATAAGTCGACTTAGCCTCATATTAGGCGTTATATTTATTCCTGATATTTTCATCTGCGCATTATTCATGCGTTGTGAGCCTATTGTACGTTGCTCCTAGATGTATTTCCAAAAAAAAAAAAAAAAAATGTTCCATTTTTTTTTCCCGGGAGGTGTGGTAAGACGGTTACGTGCAGTCTTTGATATCTTACAATATAATACATTTGTATGCTTGTTATGTTCGCAAATATTTTGTAAACAAAATAGATACTTTTTAGTGCTTAAGGAAAAGTCATTATTGGGTTACTTCCCTTGAAAGGAGTGTCGTCACTTTCGATCGAACTCCGCGGATGAATCCAGTTTTACTGCGATTTATTCTTTGTTTGGGTAGAAATAGGTTGTTCTTGCTTCAGTGTATCTATGGCCTGAATTTATGTGTATTGTTTGTCTGGGTAGGACGAGTCTGTCTTATATCTGAATATCTTTGCATGTCTAAGTCGAACTATATGGTCTTTTGTCGCTTGAAAGGTCAAAGGGCTGTTCGGCGGATGTGTCGCTAGAGAGGTGTGATTTGGCTTCGCCCTGATGATGGGGCTGTGTTTTTCTGTATCGGCTTGTCGCCGGGAAAAGTGATCTCAAGATTGTTGGGGAAAGTGATAGACGTTTAGACCTATCCTGTATGCTTTACCCCAGTGTTTATTCTTATTGCCAAGGAATGGCAGAATCATATTTCTGATACCGAGGTAACAAAAGCATTTCTTATGAACTCTTGCTAAGCCACCGTTTCTCGATAGACACGATTCGTACGTCTGAGAGAATATTTTAACTAGATGAAGATGACATTCATTTCTAGCAGCACTATATCTTGTATGATGAAGTCAATTGTATCATGATAGAATCTACGGAGCAATGAGAACATTTAATGCATGACTAACTTTAATACAGATTCATTATCTGTATCCAAACGTGAGTGACAGCTCACGAGAGAAGCCATCTTGTATCCAAATATTTTGTGACTTTCAAGAAGAGAAAGGGATGCCCGTATTATCGCTTGATGAGTCCAGAGATCACTGCTACACATGAGAACCCATTACTAGCGGTTCAATATGATTATATGAAAAAATATGTGCTGAACATTATTTAAAGGAATCTTCGCTAGACGAGGTTAGGACTAGAAGTTATCTTGAATGTTGTTTATAATCTGACGTGCTTTGTCAGTAAACTCAGATGATATATATATATATATATGGGCAATACTGAGTGGTTGTCTACTGACAGTCCATTATGCTATTATTCTACATGAGTGCCCATGTATCATTGCAAGACCATTTATCCACTGTACCATGATGTATTATGCCAACCTGTGATTTGTCACTATCCGTGCTGTCGAGTGTGTACGTCCAATTAAACTGTAGCAAAGGTACACAGTCGTTGGTGTCGATGACTTCCAGCCATACATGAGTGTAAGAAAAAGACCATTTGTCAACACCACGAACTCTTCTTATCATTCGCATATTATACTCTCAATCTATGTCTACACACCACTGCGTAGGTCGAGTTGACATCCCATACTCAGACCACGAGTTACACAACAACACAGCATTTAACTCTGGTGATGTTCTAGTGAGCTTATATTTATCAACTGATGAGCAAAAGAGAGTTATCACATGGGATTGTAGAAGTATTAATGGGAGAGAGGAGGAGCTACTGGAGGAGATGAGGAAAACAAAATTAGAAATCCTGGCTTTGACGGAAACTAAGAAAAAAGGGCAAGGAGTCCTGTACCTCAATGGCAACCTGGATCAAGAAAAGTTATCATCACAATCTTTATGGAATGTGAGATGTTACAAGAAGTTCAAGTGGCAGCATATATTTGATCTTAGCTGATAATGACGGTTCTGCTCCTTCTTATGTGTTGGTTCTTTTCACTATGTTCACGCTCGTCTCTGATCAAGGTTGTTGGGGGTAGGTCGTTTCCCAGAAATATCAAGGAGAGTCTACCATGTGGGTCCTTCGTCTTAAAGGGGTTCCCTTCTTGTTCCAGAGGTAGTACTTTCTGCTGGTACCACCAATAACTTTGGCAAAAGAATAGAACGAAACGCTCTTCTGAGTATGGCGTTTTCTACCCCATAGTTGTGGGTTCCTATCTTCCCATACCACCATCCCAATTACTCAGACTTTACCCTCCATGAGAATTAAATTTAATCCCTCGGGATAAAACTTTCTTTACATTTAAATAGAATAGCTTTTGCTTTACATGACATTTAAATGAAAAGGTTAATAATACAGATAGAGTCTGTTTACATATACATCTCCACTGATTGAAAAATGTTCACAATATAAATTGAATGTGTTTTCATTTATGTTTTACACTGATTGAAAAGTTTAAAACTTCCATTATTTTAAAATGGATATTTTCACATAGACATTTACACTGGTTTAAAGCTTGAAAACTTACATTAATTTTAAAGTGACTTTGTTTATAGGGACATTTACACTGCTTTGAAAATGTAAGTATTATACTTAGAATGTACATCATTTCTTTCATCTTTCCCACCCTGCTCCATAGGGAACCTGGAACTACTTTATGCTTTTATTTCTCTTTACGAAACTATCCATAAAGCAATCACCAGCCCGTGCAGTGGTGGTTCATAAATCATCATTCTATACGCTGAGGTTACTTACTTACTTAGTCGTTCCCCTTCTACCGTGAGGTGTAGAGGTTTGGAAGAGACAGCGCCAGACTATCCTATCGGCTGTCTTCCTCCTGGCCTGGTTCCATTCTAGTCATTGGTCCTTCAAAGATTGTCTAATGTTTTCCTCCCAGCGGACTCTGGGTCGTCCTCGGGGGTCTTGATCCTTGGCTCTTTGTTTCCCATGCTTGTCGTGGTAGCCGGTCTTCTCCCATTCTGCAGACATGGCCATACTATCTTAGTTGGGACTGTTCTACTTGGGTCTGCAGGGGGTGGGATTTAAGGCCTTGACGTATCGTCTGGTTGCGTACCATGTCTCTTCTTGTTACTTCAACCACCTTCCTCAGATACCTCATTTCTGAGGCTTGGATCTGGCTTTTGTGGGTTGTAGTCATTGCCCATGACTCGCATCCATATGTCAAGACTGGGACATAGGTAGAGCGGTATACAGCCATCTTCGTTTTCTTACCAACCTCTCTCTTGCTGAGGAATCCTCGATTTATGGCCTGAAAAGTCTCCCAGCTGCTGCTTTTCGAGTGGCCAACTCTTCTTTGATGCCTCCCTTTCGGTCAATAATAGCTCCGAGGTATTTAAAGTGGTCTACCTGCTCCAGGACCTGTTCTCCCAGCTTAATCTGATGTCTTCTTTCTTCTCGTGATATCACCTTGGATTTTGTTTTAGAGCTGCTTATGACCATCCCTCTCTTCTCCAGCTCTTCCTTCCAGACTTGCAGGTTGAATTGGAGATGTGCCTCTGATTTAGCAATCAGGGCAACATCAGCAGCAAAGGCCAGCTCCGAAATACAGACCTGTCTCATCTTCCAGTACCCCACTGAATACTTTCTTGTTCTCTCCTTACATGCCTTAATGACATCGTCCATGAGGAGTATGAAAAGGTAAGGTGACAGGATATCACCTTGTCTTACACCAGTGGTGGTCCTGAACTCTTCTGACTTATGGTTTGCTGTCCTCACATAATTTCTGCAAGACTTGTAGAAGCTCTGTATAGCATGAATCAGAGGTGCTGGAATGTTCTTCCTTACGCTGAGGTTGCCAGCCTCAAATGAATTTGACATCCACAAGCGAGTTTCACATATTAAAATTCGCATGGTAATATATATATATATATATATATATATATATATATATATATATATATATATATATATATATATATATATATATATATATATATATATATATGTTAGTTCACATGTCAGTAATAAAATATAAAATGTAAATCACAACTTACGCCAATCCTGACTCACAGACTGTTTTGCTCAGATGAATAAAAGAGACTTGAATCGGCCTCTTACACGCGTCTGGAGTGTCGCTAATTTAATGTCCCCTCTCTAACCTCGTGTGTGGTCCTTCAGTTTCCCCAGTCCCGGTTTCCTTATTTAAAATGTTAGAGATTTCCTGGGCTATATTGTAAGTCCTGATAAATACTCCAATAAAAGGTGTCCGGTATATTAAGAAGGAATTCTGAATTCTAATTCTTCACTGTAGCAGTCCGGTGTCTTGTCGAGCGATTTCTCAAGTGAAATAGCTTGAGAAAATGATCAGATTATATTCCATGCCTTCCCACGCCTTCGTTTGTTATGGGCTATAAAAAAAACTCCAATCATATTCAAACAGGCGGGTAATGGGGTAATTTCAAAATATTTCGTTAACGGATAATTTTGAACGTAAGGCAGAGGTCAACTCTCCCATATATGGTAATAAGACTTCCGATGCCCTTATGTACAAACTTACAGACAGATCGGTAAACTCATACAACAGCGTGTCAAAATGTAACCATCTTTACTTTATCAGAAAGTACTCTTGTCATAACAAGGAGGACATGAAACGCTTATGTCATACGTTTCAGCCGGTACACGAGATCTTGTGCTAATCTTAGCCAAGCTGTGCCACTTCCTTGCAACTGCGAGTAATTATCTCAGCAAATCTGGGTAGCGTCAAGAAAATGTGATTATTATCACCTACATGGAGTGTCAAGCAATTCGACAATACTCAAATATCTGCTAATAATAATAATAATAGCCCCTTCAGTCATAACTGACTATGGGAATGCGCCCATGAGGTGGCAGCCCTCAGCTGCTTATTTTCCTGGTGCTCCTTTCGACGTTTTCTCCTCTCCTCTGCTTGGCGCCGTAAATAGCATCGCCACTTAGTGCGATCGGCAGCTTCATCCTCCCATGCTGCTCGATCCATGTCCAGTGCCCTCATATCTCTCCTGCACACATCTTTGAACCTCATCTGTGGTCGCCCAACTTCTCTCTTGCCATCTGCTAATTGTCCGTAGAAGATATCTTTTGGGATGCGACCATCTTCAATGCGGCGAACATGGCCAAGCCATGGAAGTCTGCACTGTCTAAGCAGTGTATACATACTTTGAAGGCCAGCACGTGACATGAATTTGACATTTGTCACTTTATCTTTCCACGAGAAAATATATGTATATATCTGCTACTTAGCAGAAAAATAACGAAGAAAGAAAGAAAAGTGCGACCATTGAGAGCACATAATAAAAATCAGTACCACAAATGTACCATACTGTGGGAGAGAAACAAACATCGATAGGGGCCGCCCCGTTTTGTCACACAGGTGACCTATTATTCCTGAGCATCCTTTCGGCAGCCAGGCGCCCGAAGACCTTACCAAAGGATTGGGAGATTGCCATCATAACACCCATTTTCGAAAAGGGTGACAACCGACTATACGGAAATCATAGATGCATATTCCTGTTTAGTGTCACTGGTAAAATTTACTCTAGAATCCTGGTGCATATCTGTTACTTTGGATTAGAGAAACAGGATTAGAGAAACAGGATTAGAGAAACAGGATTGCCGTGTAACGCTTTCATAGTTTTACTCATTGTACACTATCATCGCTAGGGTCTTCTTTTCAAGTCTTGTTCTACAGGCATTTGTCCAGGCCTCACAAAAAGCATGTCCACATAATCACCGTGGACAATATGATACATTTGGAGTCTCCTAAGTGAAGTAGCTCAGCAATTCTCTGAAACATCATGTACATGTGTCTGCGTGTATGCAAGGAAACCAGAATACACGCACTAGACACATATATATGCCAATATCGGAATTAATACTGGTTAAAAGTATCGAAGATCCATACGACGGAGTTAACCTTTGACCGGGCACTGGTATCTATGGACAGCCCCAGTCAATGTCGAACTCAGTCTTAATCTCAAGAGATGTTCTGGACATTCGGAGACAAAATATGCAGCCATTTGGAATTCTCATCGTCTACTTGGTCGCTGAGGGCGTAGTCGATTTACATTGAAATACGTTGCTTTATTTAAATTTTCATCGTGCATTTATCTGAAATTAAAGGAAACTCTGTCCAGAGCGATACAACAGGGGACAATCTGATCATCAGAAGCTGTCCCCCCTCGGACAAGTGTTTGCGCCCTTTATCGTCTTGACACTTTGAGGGGTCATGACTCCCAAGTGTCTGCCTCCTGTTGTCTTTCCCGCCTGCGCTACGAATTGAATCCACTCCACCTTGGTTGCAACTTTCAACCTCACTCCTGGTTTTATCCATGCTACCAGCTTGAGGCAATTGTGAAAGTAACTAATATGTTGTATATAAATTATTATCCTGAATCCCATAGCCCGTTGTGATTGCTCCTAAGCCAACACGATGCCCATTCCACCGTTTCGCCGATCCTCTTAAATGCCCTCGTTCTTGCCTGTCTGTTTTCAAACCCAACAGTTTCAGTAGATCATACACTGAGGCAGCCGCAAGACCTCTTGTACCTATCTCTACAGGTATGACTTTTGCTGTGAACCTGTCATGTCTCAAGTTCATGACCAGATCATTATTCTTTGCCAATTTGAATGAGTGTTGTTCGTTTAATCCGAGAGTTTGTGGAAAGCCAAATTACCATTTGTACAAGGAAAATCCTTAATGATTTATTGTACATATGAGAATGTTTTGTGTGTTTGTGTGTGCGATTCGCTCCCGTGGCTAGGCGGTGGGTGCCGTTCGGAATGTCCTGGTTCGATTCCCGGTAAGCCTTTCACTTCTGTTGTTTTTCTGTTGTCTTGTCCTCTACTTCTTTATTTCTCACTGAGTGCCTGATCATACCTTTGTGTGTTGTTTGTTTATTTATTTTGTGTGTTAACCAATTAATACGTTATCTTAATAATGAACTACACTGACAGGCTTAGTATTACACAATCTGTTCTGATCTGTTTCTTACACCTTGGTAGACAATTAATTATTAATTAGGTAATCATCCATCAACTCCACAGGGAACACAGGCCTTAAACAAACGCACGCCACGTTCTAATGTGCCGTGAAGTTATGTGCCGTGAAGTTATGTGCCGTGAAGTTATGTGCCGTGAAGTTATGTGCCGGGAAGTTGTGTGCCGTGAAGTTATGTGCCGTGAAGTTAGCTCAAGGTCTTTCCATATCTTTCTTATCCCCTTTATTTCTGTCTCCAGAACTTTTCTCCGTTTGTTTGTCGGTCACGCTTCATCTCTCTTAACCTGTGAACTACAGAACAAGGGCTGCCTTGTAATGCTATTAAATATTTCTTAGTATATCTGTAGTGAATTTCTAATACAATAGCTAAATTAATATATAACAATATAGGGCATAAAGGCAAAATAAGAAAGTATAAAAGAAATTTCGGCTAGAACGCGTGGTTATCGCCTATGCCTTCAGATTATTAATTGCTAACGCATAAGACGAACAAAACGGTACTCAAATTTCAAATTCGTCCTTGACACCACTTTTCCTAGTTCTAAGAAAACATCTGCTTACAAATGCATTGTAGAACGAGGAGGGGCAAGGTGATGAAAATGCAAATACGTTTCGCATTGATTTTAAACTAAAAGCCAACTATAGCAAGTGGCAAGCCTTGCCTTAGGGGTTCCCCCAAAAATACGATGAAAAAGTTAGAACATGTAGACGACACGTGTCACTAAAACGACTTTAGCTCTTATTAGGAATGACGAAATTCTATCGTAAGTACAGAAGACATCCCCTAGTATGGAAGTGAACGGTGGTAACAGCAAATACACGACTATCATAGAAAAATACATATTTTGAACGAAGCCACTTAGCCCCATTAAACTTATATATTCGGGTACCTTAGGACTTGCTGACAAAGAATATGTTATGTGTTTCGCAAATAGTCCATTAATTAACAAATTATAGCCAAAATACTATAGTGGAGTTGACTGACAGCACAAGATCATATCTGCTTAATTTTTTATGGCATGTTTGGAAAACACTGCTTTGGGGGAAATGAGGCCAACAAGTTAGATACGATTTGATTGGCTGTAGTAAAATGTATGGCGAAACATTATTGGGTGACCTGGAAATACAAATATGGTTGTTAATGGAAACGTATAGGATGGACAGTTTTTTTCAAAGGCTCATGTAAACTTGACATATGGATGCGAGTCGTGGGCAATGACTACAACCCACAAAAGCCAGATCCAAACCTCAGAAATGAGGTATCTGAGGAAAGTGGTTGAAGTAACAAGAAGAGACATGGTCCGCAACCAGACGATCCGTCAAGGCCTAAAATCCCATCCGCTGCAGACCCAAATAGAACAGTCCCAACTAAGATGGTTTGGCCATGTCTGCAGAATTGGAGAAGATCGGCTACCACGACAAGCATGGGAAACAAAGAGCCAGGGATCCAGACCTCCAGGACGACCCAGAGTCCGCTGGGAGGACAACATTAGACAATATTTGAAGGACCGAGGACTAGAATGCAACCAGGCCAGGAAGAAGACAGCTGATAGAATGGTCTGGCGCTCTCTCTTCCAAACCTCTACACCTCACGGTAGAAGGGGAATGACTAAGTAAGTAAGTAAGTAAGTAAGGCTCATGTAAACATGGCCTGATTGGTTAGAACGTTAGATATGGTCAAGTAGAAGCGTCGGTTCACTGCCATTTTTGAAAATAAATTCTGTGAAAATCAAGTACGTTGAGAACAGGCTAAGAATTTTCTAATAAAGGAAAAGCCTGGACAAAGGCAGATCGAAAGTGTGCCAGATTCTATTGCCTAGTCAGCGTTTTACTTGTGTTATTTCCTTACATCTGTGGTAGGATTGATTTTCTTAATATTTTATTTAAAATAAAATTTGAATGTGAGATACTGACATACGATTATAAGTAAGTGAGTCTAGGGCAGACTCAAAACAGAGTCTAGAGATAGATCCAGCATATGAAAGACTATCAGAGAGGTGTAGACCAACTAAATTATATAGGATTATCATCAGGAGCATAATACCTATCCTATGGTATGGACAACAGATTATTGCTGGAATTGCAGAGGCGTTGTAACTATTAGGGGAGAGGAGTACTGGTATACCTGGTCACATCAAAAGAAACTGGTGAAAGGGATTGTCGTAAAGAGCTGATCTTGCATGTTTGTTTGTAATGTGCCTGTCCTGGTTGTTGAGTATTAGTGTAGGCTGTTGATTACGAAGGAGGCATATCCTTCTGATTTCAGAGGTATTTGGTTGCTGTCAATAACTGGTGCCAGACTACAGTGGGCCGATATATTCATGCCATAGTCTTGCCTTTTTCTGGGACAACTGTAAACCACCATCATTCTTGAGGAAGTGGGAGCTGAAGGTTGTCGTTCAGCGGAGTGCAGGAAGATTCCTACATCCTACTACCAAGTTAGGTGCATGTTTCGGCACCTGATCGCTCAACAAACATTATATCAAAATAAAAGACTGAGAATAGTGATATAAACATTCCATCAGTGTCCATAAAAACTTACAAACAACATGCAGAGATGATGATAGTAAACAATCAACCAGTGTATACTAGAAGTCACCTCAGTTAAACAATACAACTACACCCTTATATAATAATATATGTATTATGGACAGAAGATCCATTGTATAAATTGATTGATGTAATTAATTGCTAGGATTTCACTTTGATTGTCAGTCCTGATTCCCAATAAATCAGATTCAGGACAATAAATTGAAAAACATTAACTTTCAACCACTGACTTACTAAAGATAGTCTTTTAAAGTGTAGTTGTATGTGATTGTCGTGGTACTGTTGTGTTGCACTAGAAAATAAAATAATTTGTGTAATTGTTTATATGTTTAGTTGGTTAATGCAACCTTACACTAACATTTCATAACCCTAGACACCAAACGTAGTCATCTTACATTCTATCTAGAATAAGTCTGAATGAGATCATAGTGGTGGTAGTAGAAAGGTACCCTGGAAATTTACTCTAATATTTATTATATTCAGGGACCTTCACAGCTGACCTCATTCAGTACACTAAGATTTCTTAACAACAAACTATATTAACATCAACCCACCACAATATCTTATCTATCTTCAGCGGCTAAATATCATCTCTTGTGTCACTGGCACTTGTTGGTTTCTTTTGGTAGACAATGCAAGTAAATAAAGATTGACGGAAAACTACAGAACGATTACTTAACGAGAGCCGTTAACATATGGATTCAAGGCTGAATGATCTGATAATGAATAAATAGATGAACCGACGACTGACGATGTGGTGTTTTTATCCAGAACGTTTCCGTGGAAATATCTCTTACGACTCGCTTATATTTGTCATATAACGGAAACATCAATACACCGGATGTTGATACTTTTAAAGCGAGTTTAGTGAACGTTCTTCAGCGTTCTATTGTTTCATGGATTAGACTCACTCTAGTAAGTCGAGCCTCATCAGTCAGCGAGTCGACATCTACATAAAGTAACCAACCTGAATTTGCCTTTGTCGGATTATTATTACCGTGCCAAGTCTCAAGCAGGAAGACAGCAGCTTTGGAGTTCCTGTCCAACCAAATTATGTAAGTGACATCTAAATTACCTACTACATTACAGACAAATACCCAAAGAACTTGATAGATGCATAAGGAAAGGTGAGCATTCCCTTGCTGAACATGGGGAGACAGATAGACTGATTAATGTTCACAAACATGGGATACATAGTGGATTCTCGAAAGTGAAGTTATCAATCAATTCGCGATGAATAAAACATTAATTGATAAAAAACCGTAATGCATTTACAATTACCTGGTTCACGGATCAGATTATCGATTCGCATTTACGGATGTGATTAAGAGTCTACATTAGTTGAAACAAGCAGGCAAGCTCATAGATTCATTCACTGTCTTACGGCTGTAACAGTGCTGTGAATTCCGAACACCTCATGGCGCTGAGGTATATAAGTTCATGGAATGATATCTGAGAGATGAACGATATTTTCCCAGATTTGTAAACCAGGTTTCACTCTTCGTGGCGTTGCAGGTAACTGTCTTGTATTCATTGAATGTGTACATTTTGCTACGTTGTTCCATTCTGTTTGATGCCCAGAGAAAATCTACCAATATATACTGAAGCACATTAAAAACGCACCACTATTATTATGCCGAGAAGCTGGAAAAAAAGTGTGGGAATGGATTTTCCCAGTGTTTGTCATGAGGTAGAGAGCGAATGGCTGCTAGAATGGAAAGTGCACGATTCAACACACGGGTTTGTGTACAGACTACATGAAAACAATGAAAGTTATAATCCGTTCGGAAATTCGTGCCCACTGAAAGCGTCAATTTTCTCCAAAACTGTTTGTTGTATGGACATGAATTTTCGCATGCAGTCTTAGATTTTCCATGCAGTTAAGATTTTGCGATCATTACATCCACAGCTGTGGCGAAATTTGCAAAACGGCGATTTTCTTTGATGTTCTTGGAACATTTGCCTAAATCTGCACGTAACATTAATTCTTACAGTAAATCACAACATTTGTGCGACAAGACGGTTCAAAGGCGTGTCCTAAATGTGTGATTGGTTGTTCACGTGATTTTGATACGAGGAATGATGTTCTGATAATGAACAATGATAGCAGTAAATCATCAGGAAGCTATGACGAATCGTAACTGTTTATGTGTTATTATAGATTGGCATATGAAATTAGTTTATCACAAACGAAGGAATGCGATCGACGTGCCTCATTCCGATTCGGACGACTCCAATAAGTTCACAACAGTTATTGGTTTTATAAACTGCAAGCCATCTCGCTGCCAGTAATCTTCTTCTTCCTGTAGCACGTGTTCTTCACATTTAGCCCAGTACTCTGTGTCTATTCGTGAAAGGGCCTCACTAGTCATGTCTTTAACATCGCACATTTTAAAAGTGGTGTTCTGGGCGGCCACTTGCCCTATATCTCTAGCCCAAACCAGCTCTATTGGGTTAAGGTGTGAATGGTAAGGTGGGAGTCGAAGAGAAACATGACCCTGCTCTTGGATGATTTTATCAATCAGATACACTTTTGTCTTATTCCTCTGTCTCACAAGCTGTAAAAACTCTGGTTTTAAATAGCTGTTGTCAGTGAAGATATTTTCAGTCACAAGCCACCTCCTGATTTCGTCTTTTGTGCTTGCCGAAGTGATAGCGTTATCCTCCTGCGCTAGAACATTATGATAGGACGCATTATCAATCACCAGGCAAGACGGACTATCTAGAGTCGGGAGTAGTGTATTCACTATCCAATCTTGAAAAATGTGTCCATTCATTTCCCTGTAATAGTCCCTACCATCTACAGACTTTGATTGAAAAATAAGCTCTGCATCACGGACAAGCCCATTCTGTCTGCTGCCAGCATGTGATAATATAATGCGTTGACCTTTTCTGCTGGGAATTTTCCTTCTATGGTCTCCGTCAACAGATTGCCATTCTTTCTCGTTCGTATGATGAACATTAACCCAAGATTCGTCCAAATACACTATATCATAGCCGTCTTGCCTTCTCTCACGAATCTGCCTAAGGTATTTGCTTCGAGCTGCAACCAGATGTGGTTTTTCACATATAAATTCCTTCCGCCAGACGTTTTTCTAAAAGTGAAGCCGACACTTCTGACAAGTTGCCAAAGAGTTGTTTTTGAGACGTTAGTATCGCATTCTGCTTGCAGCCGACTTTTCAGCATGCGGAGAGTAACAAGTTGATTGGCATTAAACATCTTCAAAATCAAACGTCTAATGTCATCCTTGTCAAAATCACTAATTTTTTCTTCCTTCCTTGCTTATCCGCAGCCTCTGTACAATCGCCGTCTTGTTGTATCCAACGTCGAAAAGATCTTCTATCCACACCCAGGGCCTTTCGTGTTCTCCTACCTGGTTCCAAGATGTCGTGGTATAAACAACCCATCTTAGCCTCTCTGCGAAAATGCCTGTACAATATAACAGTTACCTTCTGCAAAGTGATAAATTTGCATTTCAGATTCATTGCGCTTTTCATAATTATGCAGTTTAGTTTATTAATATATTATACGCTGGTGTCGTTTTGTTTCGTTGCAGCCAACTCATTGCAATTAGCTTACGCCGCTGAAATAATTACTCGCGACTGTGTACAACAGGTGCGCACACGTGCGGACATGTAGTCAGGACACTAATTCAAAAAAAAAAGTAGTGAATAGCAAATTTCATCGCTTGTGCTGTGCTGTAACAAAAAATTAAGTGCGCAATTTTTGAACGGATCTTGTAACTTTCCTGTAGAACTAATAAAAATTAACCCAGACAACGGTAAGAGTATTATTTTATATAACTTAAAGAAGAAAATTCGAACATGACATGAGTTTTGTAAGGGCAAAAAATATATTAATAACTGCATTGATATCAGTAGGGCACGTAGCAAATTTCAATAACATCCGTCAAGGGGTTGCAAAGTTACAACGTTCAATGTGTGGGCACGAATTTCCGAACGGACTATACACGTGCAACACGATTCCCAACAGCTATGATCCTGAAAATGTGTACGCGTTGTGGCAGTATACTCGGTATAAAAAAGCCGTTGAGACAAAACACCCAGTACATGTGCTTGAAATGCCACGACTATCTGAAAACGACCGCCAACGAGCCATTGGTATGTTGGAGACCGGAATGAGCTCGCGGGCCATTGCCAGAAGGATGAATTGCCCCCACAGCACTATTGTACGTCTCAATGAACGTTACGGAACCACTGACAGTGCCCGGGATAGACTTCGGAGTGGCCAACCACGAGTTACTACCCCTGCGCAAGATCATCATATTGTGCTGAGTCACCTAAGGAATCGTTCTCTCCCGGCAAGTCAAACAGTAAGAGCAATAGTGGGTAGACGTGGGCAAGTCTCTCGAATGACAGTCATACGACGACTCAGAGATACAGGCCTTACTGCAAGACGACCTTATGTTGGGCCAAACTTGACTCACAGACATCGTCAACAGCGCCTGCAATAGGCAGAGCAACATGTCAGATGGACTAGACTGCAGTGAAATGCTGTCGTATTCACAGACGAGAGCAGATTCAACATATCCTTTGCTGATGGACGTATGCGGATTTGGCGATGGTGTGGAGAGCGCTTTGCAGATTGCTGTGTTCGTCAGCACAACCGATTTGGAGGTGGCAGTATTCACATTTGGGGAGGATTCAGTTTTCACCATCGCTTGCCTCTTCCCGTCTTCCGTGGAAATGTTAATGCTGTGACATATCGAGATGAGGTTCTGGATGCATTGGTTGCTCCTGCGTTCACAAATTATCAAGACTTGCAGCTTCTCCAGCAGGATAACGCACGTGCGCACACCGCATGCATTACGCAGCAATATCTACAGCAGCAGAACATTGTGACGATTGATTGGCCTGCCCTATCACCAGATATGTCCCCTATAGAACATCTGTGGGACGTGCTTGGACGCAAGGTTCTACAGGCAAGGTTCTCCAGCTAATCTGCAACAGCTCGAAGCTGCTCTTACACGTGAATGGGACTTGATTCTCCGGAATTTCCTTCAGAGACTTGTGCGTTCCAGGCGGAGCCGCTGCCAAGCTTGTTTGCAAGCACTCGGTGGACATACCAGATACTGAGGATAGTGTGAATGAATTTTTTTATTGGTTCCATTTTTGGTTTTCTGCCTTGCCTGCACAGAATGCAATGAATTTCATAACAATCAAATGTACAAATTAATGACCAGCATGGATTCATAGGAAAATGAATAAAAATTCCAAATATGTAAACTTATAAACACTTATATTTACATTTTACACTCTGTTCCTGGATTTTACAGGTGGTGCGTTTTTAATGTGCTTCAGTACAGTTTTTGTCGGCACTGTACCACCATGTTTCTGGTTTATCTCTTAGTGGTAGTGTGATCGTTTGGGAACATCATTTTACACTAGGTGATGTCACAAGTTCACACAAACAGACGGTATACGATTACCCAAACCATGACTACCACAGAGTGCTATACCTGCAGCTACAGTCCTTCTTCAGATCAATCAATCAACCAATCAATCAATCATCAGTCATTCAATCATTCGATACCCCTTGGCTCCACAAGGAGCATAACTTTTAGCAAACACATTCAAAGTCCTCCTGTCACGTGACATAAGCACAAGGCCTGTCCATGTCTTCCTTCTCATTTTCTGTTCTGTCTCCAGTTCTCGTCTCTCTATGTTCTTCTCTCTCTATGTTCTTCTCTCTCTATGTTCTTCTTTTTCTATGTTCTTCTCTCTCTATGTTCTTCTGTCTCCAGTTCTCGTCTCTCTATGTTTTTCTCTCTCTATGTTCTTCTTTTTCTATGTTCTTCTTTTTCTATGTTCTTCTCTCTCTATGTTCTTCTTTTTCTATGTTCTTCTCTCTCTATGTTCTTCTGTCTCCAGTTCTCGTCTCTCTATGTTCTCCTCTCTCTGTTCTTCTCTCTCTATGTTCTTCTGTCTCCAGTTGTCTTCTCTATGTTCTTCTGTCTCCAGTTCTCGTCTCTCTATGTTCTTCTCTCTCTATGTTCTTCTGTCTCCAGTTCTCGTCTCTCTATAAAGTTCGTTCGTTCGTTCGTTCTCTCTCTATGTTCTTCTGTCTCCGGTTCTCGTCTCTTTATGTTCTTCTCTCTCTATGTTCTTCTGTCTCCAGTTGTCTTCTCTATGTTCTTCTGTCTCCAGTTCTCGTCTCTCTATGTTCTTCTCTCTCTATGTTCTTCTGTCTCCAGTTCTCGTCTCTCTATAAAGTTCGTTCGTTCGTTCGTTCTCTCTCTATGTTCTTCTGTCTCCGGTTCTCGTCTCTTTATGTTCTTCTCTCTCTATGTTCTTCTGTCTCCAGTTGTCTTCTCTATGTTCTTCTGTCTCCAGTTCTCGTCTCTCTATGTTCTTCTGTCTGCTTCTACTTCTATGCCCTGGATATTCCAGAACTAAAATAACCCGGTAATGCTATCAAGAGGTTTTCTCAGTGTATGTTCAATCCATCGCCCGCGTCTTTTTCATATGTCTTGTTCCACTGGCACGTGTCTGATTCTTGTCATCTCTTGTTCCACTGGCACTTGTCTGATTCTTGTCATCTCTTGTTCCACTGGCACGTGTCTGATTCTTGTCATCTCTTGTTCCACTGGCACTTGTCTGATTCTTGTCACCTCTTGTTCCACTGGCACGTGTCTGATTCTTGTCATCTCTTGTTCCACTGGCACTTGTCTGATTCTTGTCATCTCTTGTTCCACTGGCACGTGTCTGATTCTTGTCATCTCTTGTTCCACTGGCACTTGTCTGATTTTTGTCATCTCTTGTTCCACTGGCACGTGTCTGATTCTTGTCATCTCTTGTTCCACTGGCACTTGTCTGATTCTTGTCATCTCTTGTTCCACTGGCACGTGTCTGATTCTTGTCATCTCTTGTTCCACTGGCACGTGTCTGATTCTTGTCATCTCTTGTTCCACTGGCACGTGGCTGATTCTTGTCATCTCTTGTTCCACTGGCACTTGTATGATTCTTGTCATCTCTTGTTCCACTGGCACTTGTCTGATTCTTGTCATCTCTTGTTCCACTGGCACGTGTCTGATTCTTGTCATCTCTTGTTCCACTGGCACGTGTCTGATTCTTGTCATCTCTTGTTCCACTGGCACTTGTATGATTCTTGTCATCTCTTGTTCCACTGGCACTTGTCTGATTCTTGTCACCTCTTGTTCCACTGGCACTTGTCTGATTCTTGTTATCAGTCACACGTCGGTAACCTTGTCGTACCATTTGAATCCTTGTATTCTAACCAAGCACCCACTGATACAAGTCTGTCAAGTTCTATTTTTTTTTTTTGGGGGGGGGGGGGGGGGGGGTGCTTTTGTTTTGCATTTGTTGTGCACGCTCAGTACATGTTTATTTTCTTCTTCTTCCTTGTTCGCCCTCAGACTTCCACATTAATGGCTCCAATAAAGGCAGTATTAGGCTCAAGGTTCCTGACATCTCCAAATATTTTTTCTTTGAGAGAAGTGGGTTGTTGCCATATGGCACTCCGTTCACTGCTGTAACTTCGGCAGGACTGGAGTAGATGTTTGTCTGCCATGCGGCTGGTGCTACAAGAGCAGAGATATGTTGCACCAATCCAGTACTTGTAAAATAGATGGTACCTCAGCCTATTGTGACCAGTACGAAAGCGTAAAATGATGAACTGATCTCGCCGAGGTATCTGTTGATAGGCATCATCTTTTATGTGACCTGGGTGTTCTCTGTCCCAGTTGGACGTGAATATGGTTTTTATAACTGTTTTAGCTATTTCAAAGTTGCCTTTATATCGTTTTGTTGCAATGCTTCGATTTCTTTAGCAAGTGTACCTGCCTCTTCGTTGTCTGAAGTGTTGCATTGGGCTGGTATCCACTGAAATGTGAACTCGTTGAAGCATTTGGTTGTTCTTTCTAAATCGTTTTTACTTTATCGCTTTCCTAACAGCATCTCACCCCATCCCATCATCATCATGTGTTATCACATTTATCAAGGTTCACAACTGAATGTTTAAGTTTATCTCCCCTTTTTGACCCATGTCACATTTTAATCCGTAATTTTATCATATCCGGTCTCTATTATCTCACACCGGAAACATGTTAACGTTACAGCGGTATCAGTTACCATAGAAACCAAACAACAATGAAACGCATTTTTTTTTTAAGATTCAGCCAGATAATTCAAATGTGGGACGATATATTATGAAATAAACAGCCATAATTTCATTCTGAAATAATTTTCCTGTCGTCATTATTATAATCATCTACTTATCGTCATTATTATAATCATCTACTTATCATTATTATAATCATTATTATTATTATAATCATCTACTTATCGTCATTACTTATAATTATAAT
The DNA here is from genome assembly GCA_024509875.1 of Oreohelix idahoensis. Taxonomy (NCBI): domain Eukaryota; kingdom Metazoa; phylum Mollusca; class Gastropoda; order Stylommatophora; family Oreohelicidae; genus Oreohelix; species Oreohelix idahoensis. The sequence continues at coordinate 397,213 of JAMPIV010014934.1, read as the reverse complement.
CATCTACTTATCGTCATTATTATAATCATCTACTTATCGTCATTATTATAATCATCATTATTATAATCATCTACTTATCGTCATTATTATAATCATCTACTTATCGTCATTATTATAATCATCTACTTATCGTCATTATTATAATCATCTACTTATCGTCATTATTATAATCATCTACTTATCGTCATTATCTACTTTTCATCAATCATCTACTTATCGTCATTATTATAATCATCTACTTATCATTATTATAATCGTCATTATAATCATCTACTTATCGTCATTATTATAATCATCTACTTATCGTCATTATTATAATCATCTACTTATCGTCATTATTATAATCATCTACTTATCGTCATTATTATAATCATCTACTTTTCATCATTATTATAATCATCTACTTATCGTCATTATTATAATCATCTACTTATCGTCATTATTATAATCATCTACTTTTCATCATTATTATAATCATCTACTTATCGTCATTATTATAATCATCTACTTTTCATCATTATTATAATCATCTACTTATCGTCATTATTATAATCATCACCTGTTAGAGCATAAGCCTTCAATAAAATTAAGCGACGTCTTCCTGTCACGTGCCATCAGTTCTTCTTCATCCTTTTTATTTCCGTCTCCAGTTCTCTTCACCTTGTGTTGTCTCCCTGTACCTGACTTAACCTGGTCTCCTTCTACCTGTCATAACCTGGTCTCCTTCTACCTATCTTAACCTGGTCTCCCTGTACCTGTCTTAACCTGGTCTCCTTGTACCTGTGTTCACCTTGTGTTCCTTGGTCTCCCTGTACCTGTGTTCACCTTGTGTTCCTTGGTCTCCCTGTACCTGTCTTCACATTGTGTTCCTTGGTCTCCCTGTACCTGTCTTCACCTTGTGTTCCTTGGTCTCCCTGTACCTGTGTTCACCTTGTGTTCCTTGGTCTCACTGTACCTGTGTTCACCTTGTGTTCCTTGGTCTCCCTGTACCTGTGTTCACCTTGTGTTCCTTGGTCTCCCTGTACCTGTGTTCACCTTGTGTTCCTTGGTCTCCCTGTACCTGTGTTCACCTTGTGTTCCTTGGTCTCCCTGTACCTGTGTTCACCTTGTGTTCCTTGGTCTCCCTGTACCTGTGTTCACCTTGTGTTCCTTGGTCTCCCTGTACCTGTGTTCACCTTGTGTTCCTTGGTCTCCCTGTACCTGTCTTAACCTGGTCTCCCTGTACCTGTCTTAACCTGGTCTCCCTGTACCTGTGTTCACCTTGTGTTCCTTGGTCTCCCTGTACCTGTGTTCACCTTGTGTTCCTTGGTCTCCCTGTACCTGTGTTCACCTTGTGTTCCTTGGTCTCCCTGTACCTGTGTTCACCTTGTGTTCCTTGGTCTCCCTGTACCTGTGTTCACCTTGTGTTCCTTGGTCTCCCTGTACCTGTGTTCACCTGGAGATTGAAGAACAAGGACAGAGACTGATAATGCTATAAACATGTTTCCTCAGTGTATGTCATAATCATCTTCCTTATCTTCTTCTCATTTCATATTCTACTGGCACTTGTTTGCTTCTTCTCACCAGTTCTACATTAGTTGACTTGTCATACCACTTCAGTCTTTCTATTCTACACAAAATCCTATTTATTCAAAGATATTTATAGGTAAGGTCAAGGTAAAGGATCCCGTTAAACGCCCATTGAGGCATATTAGGAATATGGTATAAGGCCCATATTTTCTTGACCGTCGGCACACTAGGGGTGATGTGGTCAGCATCACGCCAGCCGCCTTAACCTTCCCAGAGTTGCTCTAGTACCCATTTGGGGCTGAGTCGACCCAGGAGCTGTTTGTGGCCTAAAAAATTCCCATCTCATCTGGGGATCGAACCATAGACCACTGAGCTAGGAAGCCAGTGCACTATCCACTATGCTACCGCGGCTCCATATTTATAACATGTTTTTATTTGTTTCTTATTTTAAAAAAGTTGCAGATCTTTGCAGTTATTTTGTACCAAAACAGTAAAAAATTGATTATCCTGTAATCGGCAAATAGGTTAATACGACACTGTTGATGTACACGTTATGTGAATTTAAAACAAAGAGAAATGACTGCTCAAACAAATAAAACAAATCTCAGCATGCAAACTAATAAAACCATGAATAAATTGTAACTAATCAATAAACAAATGATTGTGTGAAGAAAGTTGTACATCTTATGTTGAAATCATTAATAGTTGACTGTTTTTGTTTTTCTTACTTGGTAGACGTCAAGTGGATTGTTTTGTTTGTCCTGTTATTGCAGAAGAATGTTATTCATTTATTTCTACTGTTATGGAAATTTCTACTGTTATGGAAATTTCTACTGTTTGTCTTCCTCTGTCGATGTAGAAGTATGTTGCTTGTCTTTCTCTGTCGCTGTAGACATCTCTTGTCAATCTTCCTCTGTTGCTGTTCAGCTTCCTCTATCGTAATAGAAGTCCATTAGTTGTCTATCTTCCGAAATCATTGTAGAGGTCTGTTGTCTATTTTCCTCTGTCGCTGTAGAAACCTGTTGCTCATTTATCTCTACTGTTATTGAAATGTATTCTTTATCTCCTATGGTGTGTTAGAAGCTCGATATCTTCCTCTGTTCGTTTACAATTATGTTTTTTTTTTAAATATATTGGTTGTTATTTGTCTCCACTGTTTTCGCCCAAGTCTATTATTTGTCCTGCTTTGTTGTTGTAGACATGTACTGTTTGTCCCTCGAGTTCTAATAGTCTACTTTAACAACCACGTACACCTGTGTATTAATGGGATAGCGTATCTCCACTAATGTCGCGGGGTTCTTTACTAAATTTTAATGTTGAGAAGGTGGTGTGAATCTTCCCGTGTTATGTTAGTGAGTGGTCTGTAGCGTTTCTTGTCATTTGGTGATGGCTTCTCTTGACTTGATGGTGTGTTGGGAGGTGTTCTGTGAAACTAGGCAATGCCCACGATACTACAGACTGCACATCACATCTGGAACACCACACTTAGATAAAATGTTCTCGGACGCCAGGCATAGACGAATTCTACAATTTATTGACGTAACACATGACGTTTCATCATACGACACATTACAGTTCTAAAACAGTTTACAATATATATATACGTCAATTTTAGCCAATATGAACGCTTGGCACTTCAGAAAACCTGCTAGTGATTTTTAGTAACATATGTAATGAACTTTGTGCGGATAGCACACGTAAGACTGTCATCTACTTGTACATAACGACTTGGCTACCCGAGCCTCTGTTCACGGGCGAATACGCTTTCGTAGTTTATAGGACTGTCACCAAACAGGTCCCATGCTATTAGAAACCGTAGTTTCTGTGAAGATAATGGGCCTCTTTTATATATAACTGTTCTCTAACGAACGAACAATCAGCCATCAATGAGGGAATTACACAGCTCCTACCTTGAGCTTACATGAATCTATTCAACTCAAATAGCATTCTCACTTTGAGATATACATAATCAATAATTATTCCACATGCATGAATAGAATGGCATGGGTCACACACACACACCCTCCGAGGGCAGAACGCCTCTAGTTCGCTCAAAAGCGAAAATCACACTGACTGTCCGTTTGTTCTACCAACGTCGTCAAAACAGATGCACGATCGTTGTGAAAGGTCGTTAACCCGCTACTTCGTGAGCCGTCATGTCGTGACTGTTTATGAACACTAAAATGAGCCCTTCTCAGTTGTGTTAAAAAACCAACAACCATCATCAACAATGGTATGTGAACATGTACTCATAGTTGAGCGGGTGTTCCGTGGTGCAAAAACTCCGATACCAAAATAAAGAAAATATCCAAGCTACTTCACACACCGCGAAACAGTCCTCAACATCCTGTTAACATGGTTTATCCATCATCATCATCTTCTATCATCATTGTTCTCTGTGTTATTAATGAGCATTCGATTAGCAGTGTGGTTATGGCGCTTACATGTAGCGGTAAAATTACAAAGCTCTGGGTTCAAAATCTGGAAGCATCACGTTCAGTCTACTCAGCCGTAAATTAGTACATAACTCTGCTCTTAAATTAGGGAAGACAAAGGCTGACAGGAAGGAAATTGATCACCTCAGTTCATGAAGATGGATTTAATATAGCGAAGTTTCTGTCATTGCACTGTCCTACGGCAGTACATACTACGGGACTGTCATTACCTTGTTATTCTGTTGATAAAGACAGTGAGTGAATAAATGAATATTCTAGCACGGTCATTTTCTTCTATATATTTTACTTTAAAAAAAAAATAATGTGTGTATGTAATGTCTGAGAAATTATACAACGCTTTAATACTGCTAGAATAATGGAATCATAATAATATCGTATTCGCCTAACAGCTGATGACAGAATAAACGATTGTTGACGGCACTGAAGGAAGGAGCCGGGTCAATACTTAACTCTGGCGTTGGGATATTCAATACTCTTATACAAATATTAATTCTGTTCCGGTTATACATATGTATCTTGCGTGTGCAATCTGGTTGTGTTACACATAGACGCAAGCACGCCCCCACACACACATACAGCCATGTTTGAGTGGGGAAATAACTCTGGTTAAGCCGGTCATTGATTTCATAGACGAGAGAGCGTATCTTCAGGAATCTTTTTATTGACAATTTAAATAATGTAGTGTCTGCAGTTTAGATTATACATTCTCATCATCATCATCATTATACATTCTCATCATCATCATCATTATACATTTTCATCATCGTTACTACAATTCAGATCCCACAGGAGCATAGGCCTTAAAAAACGTATGCTAGGTCATGATGTCCTGTGTCATCAGCTCAGCATCTTACCGTGTCATCCTCATCTCTTTCATTCATGTCTTAATTCAGTTCTCTTCTCCATGTGTTGTTCAATCTCCTCCTTACCTTTCTTACCCTGTGGGTTCAAAACCAAGCACCGCTTTGTAAGGCTTTCACCAGGTTTGTTCAATATTTGTCTTATCCATCGCGAGCGTCCTCTTCTCATCTCTTATTCAACTGGCACTTGTCAGGCTCTTGTCATCAGTTTCGCGTTGATGATCGTCTAGTACCACTTTTATCCTTCTATTCTATGCCACTTAAAAAAGTCTGTAGCCTCTTAGTTGTGTTTCAGATAATTGTATTTGTTTTTTTTTTTTTTTTTTTTTTTTTTTTTTTTTTTTTTTTTTTTTTTTTTTTTTTTTTTTTCTTTCATAATTGTATTTCTTGTTTCTTCTTATAAATTGTCAATGTTGTTTTTTACAACAGATACTTAACTTTGTGTCCTTATGACTGCCAGTATGAAATGGTCACAAAGAATCAGGCAGTAGTGACAAAAGATAACCGCATGTCTGTGAATGCAAGCATATATTTATACCTTGTTGTTTTTTTAACTATCAGGTAATATCGTGGACACCCATTTTCTACACAAACATAATACAGTATTCAAAACAGCCCAGGCAGACACAACACTCAGTTGTTTATGTTATATCCTTGTCATGGCTGATTCCGGTAGTCGATTCATTTGTTTTTAATTATCAGCCCTCTCTACGGTGCTCGATATTTCTGTCACGGATACTAAGGTAAAGGATTATTAAATGTCGCTTCTGGAAGTGATTATTTCAGCGTCATTGTTTAAGAAAGAGAGTGACTTTTGTTTTAGTTTTTGGTATCTATTTAAAACTAGACAGATATTCCTTACGGTCATTGTAAATAAAGTTAAATATTTTCCCATAGCAAAAATTACCGTAGGGGAGAGAAGTATTAGAGATTTCACTACACTAGGCTCAACTTTATGAGGTGAAGTAAATAGTTCCCTTACTGCCTTTGCCTTCCCTACGCACGAGCAGTGTCAGATGCCTATTTACAGCTAGGTAGACTGGAGCATGACAATGCCAGGTGTCGATCCCGGAACCCAGTAACTGTAACACGAGAAGAACGCGATCTAACCGTTTAGCCAGCTGCACACTTTCGTTGATAATATGAGATATTAATTCTCCTACAACCTATGTTAACATAAGATATTTAATGTCTACATTCTTCAATAACATGGTAATTGTTCGTGTTCGTTCATGTCTTGTGTAATTCTCGGGGATTGTCCGTTCATATCTCGTGTATTCTCGGGGATTGTCCGTGTTCGTTCATGTCTCGTGTAGTTCTCGGGGATTGTCCGTGTCCGTTCATGTCTCGTGTAGTTCCCGGGGATTGTCCGTGTCCGTTCATATCTTTGTAGTTCCCGGGGATTGTCCGTGTCCGTTCATATCTCGTTTAGTTCTCGGGGATTGTCCGTGTCCGTTCATATCTCGTGTAGTTCTCGGGGATTGTCCGTGTCCGTTCATGTCTCGTGTTTTCTCGGGGATTGTCCGTGTTCGTTCATGTCTCGTGTAGTTCTCAGGGATTGTCCGTGTCCGTTCATGTCTCGTGTAGTTCCCGGGGATTGTCCGTGTCCGTTCATATCTCGTGTAGTTGTCGGGGATTGTCCGTGTCCGTTCATGTCTCGTGTAGTTCTCGGGGATTGTCCGTGTCCGTTCATGTCTCGTGTAGTTCTCGGGGGGTCTATGATGAGACAAAGACAGAATACAACTACTGCTCCCTCAAGCATGTCGTATAAGGCGACTAATAAAAGTTTATGCTTGAGACTGGGAACCTCGTTATGAAAAACACGTAGCTATAGAAACCACCACTGTAAGAATATGCGAATGGTTTGTACAGCCCTGCTGTAAGGGAGGGGGGGTGGGGGGGGGGGTGGGGGAAGCTGTGATGGTGGCTCCACGCTAACAGCGGCTCATTGTTGTTGCTGCTGTTGTTTAACTAGGTTCTGCTGAGCTTCTCGCTCTTTTGCAGCCAATACCAAGTTGAAGACTCCTTGGTATTATCTACACTGTAGATCTAGGCTTTTCCTGTGGCTTTTCTGCCATTCCGAAACGTGTTGATTTGGAGCCATGAGCTCCAGTTTCTACAGCTTGGCTTGCATTTAAAGGATCATCACATCAGGTCTCAAGCTAGGACGAAGAAGCAGGTAGAATACTGTGCACTCCCCGCCATCCAAACGGAAAATGATAAATGTGTGTATGTGTAATAAAAACAATGCATACAGTGTCTCTGTACCGAAATTATATTTGTCTAAATAGTATCGAATAAGCCCAACTGGAGAGTTATGTATTTACCGGATTTTTCTTACTCCAGCACAGCACAACAATGGGTTATCCTATAAATCAGCCAACTAGGCGGAATAATGATTGTATCTTGATCCCATTCTTCTTAGCGTATTAAAATGATATTACAAACCATTACATTTGTTTTTATTTTTTGTTTTGTTGTCATAGTAAAGGGCGCATAAAACCATATTACACCTCACAAGTACACGACACATTTCAGTATAAAAACAATCAATTTTAAGACCTTAAAAAGTGGATAATTAAATGAGTTTATTGTTTGTTTTTCCCGTGGAAGTCAAATGTATTGTTTGTTTGACCTGTTAGTGCAGAATACTCACTGTGGGGTAAGTGTTGTTCTATCTCATTGTTGGCGGTGCCTTATAGTCCTCTTCTCTGTTGTTGTAGTAGTGTTGTTTGTCTCTCGGGTTCTTCACCAACCAAGTATAGCTGGTATCACGGTGTCAGAATCGTGCATCCGAAATCGGGGTTCTCCCCCCCCCACACTCACACACACACGCGCGCGTTTCAAAACAAGATCTATAATACAGACAAGATAAGGTTTTATTGATTTGTGTTTTAATTTGCATTTTTTTGTTTATTGATTTGGTGGAGCAGAACATAGAAATTCTTCATCGTTTTTCTCTACGATTAAGTGAATTTACGATCATTGTAATGATGAGATTAAGACTAAGTGAATATGCGATGACTGTAATGATGAGACTACGACTAAGCGAATATGCGCTGACTGTAATGATGAGACTACGACTTAGCGAATATGCGATCACTGTAATGATGAGATTAAGACTAAGTGAATATGCGATGACTGTAGTGATGAGACTATGACTAAGTGAATATGCGATGACTGTAATGATGAGATTATGACTAAGTGAATATGCGATGGCTGTAATGATGAGACTATTACTGAGTGAATATGACTATGATTAAGCGAATATGCGATGACTGTAAGGATGAGAGTACGACTAAGCGAATATGCGATCACTGTAATGATGAGACTACGACTAAGTGAATATGCGATGACTGTAATGATGAGACTACGACTTTTACAGTAAAATTAGCTCATTAAAGAATCACACATTAAGCAGCAACACCTTTTACAACCATTAAGATCAGCTCTTGGAAGAATCACACATTGTTCAACAACACCTTTTACAGCCAGTCAGATCAGCTTTTGGAAGAATCACACATTATTCAACAACACCTTTTACAGCCAGTCAGATCAGCTCATGAAAGAATCACAGATTATTCAACAACACCTTTTACAGCCAGTCAGATCAGCTCTTGGCAGAATCACAAATTATTCAACAACACCTTTTTAAGCTAGTAAGATCAGCTCATGGAAGAATCACACATTAATCAACAACACCTGCTTCAGTCAGTTAGATCAGCGCATGGAAGAATCACACATTAATCAACAACACCTGTTACAGCCAGTAAGATCAGCCCATGGAAGAATTACACATTAATCAACAACACCTGTTACAGCCAGTAAGATCAGCTCATGGAAGAATCACAAATTAATCAACAACACCTGTTACAGCCAGTAAGATCAGTGTTGCGTACTTTTTGGGTCCTTAACAGTAATAAAGTAATCATGGGTCCTACTTCTGTTAAGAGGGTACGCATCAACATATGTGGCAAGAATATATTGGTAATTTAAATTCATCGCGCACGGAAGCGCAAATATTTGTGCATAAGTATTTTCGCGTTTTGGTTGCTAAACAGTAGATGACGTAGTGACCTCAGAGGGAGAGATGGCTAGATTGAAAGTCAGACCTTAATCTGTTTATTATTTAAACCCCATATAGTGGGTACACTTCTGTGGATTTTCTATTTTTGACGGCCTTCCATGAGGAAGCTATTGCCGAAAGGATTTTCACAGTAAGTCGTTTTAATGTACGGAATCTATTTATATTGCACCTTACTATGTTGAATCTAGTCGGAACATCCTTCGGGGAATTGTTGTCCCATCATTAAGATGTACTGAAATTGAATTAACAGTAAAGGGAAATTATTGGAACCAGCCAGTTCTGTTCAAGCACGTTCCGTTTGGGAGAATTTTAGTATAAACCTGAATACAGATATAATGGATATTTTCGCCGTCCTTTGGACTACGACAGATTAATGAGAGGTCAGTCAAATGGACTTAGGATTCTATGATATACTGTTTACTATGATGTCTCAAGTATAATGTTCAAATACGTCAACCAGATTGTTTATGAGGCTATTGAATAATGGAACTCTCTTTAATGAATCACAGACCTCTGATCATAATATGTATGCCTGCCCTTGAGGGGTCAGCCGTTATAAGATGAATATTTATGTCCATCAATGCATGAATAGAGTTGCCTGATCCTAAATAAACATTCCTGCATTTAACCATGATGTCCTGAGATTCTGATATGAATTGTTATGATGATGTCCTTGATCACGTGTATGCTCGTCTGTTGTTCGTCGATAATAAATGTGGTTTATAAAAATGAAGATCCTGACTTCAGGCTAATACCTTGACAGTTGAACTTTATGAATTAACCTTGGCCCACGATTATGTCATTCGCGTTTCTTGAAGTTTGTCGGCCATTTTTGTAAGCCCGACCAAAGCTGATCGTAATTAAGTCAGCCATCTCAGAACAGAGATTACTTCAATGTGTAAAGGTCCCCTACAACTTCAAGAGTATCTGTCAATAAACCAAAAACGACCTTTACAATCAGCTCTTTGAAGAATCTCACATTATTCAAAACAAAACAAAAAAAAACTAATCTGGATTTCTTTAAGTATTTATGAAGATAAGTGACGTCCTTCATGCCCTTTGCTTTTTTGTGTGTGTACATTCTCATGTTCTGCCGCCATACAGTACAACTATCCTGACACCTGTGCTCTGGACTCGTTTATCGCAAGCTGAAAATGTCATTAGCGGATCGATTACATTTTACTTAAATTTAAAAACATCAAAAAAATAACTAAAAAGAAGAAAATTAAAAATATTAAAAAAAAATATTTTAAACACAGGCTTTTAATGCACTAAAAAGCCACAAATAATTTTTTAAGGACTTTATAGCTTGCAGTCCAAAAATTTAACATCAAATTGACAAAAAGCCTGTGGTGCTGATTCTACATGAAATTAACTTCTGCTTTATGCTTCATTACACACTTATGGATAAAATATTTGACATTGGCGCAAGTCTACTAGTTAGTAGTGTGAGTGGTAATAGTCAAGAGATATGGATGTATATCATTAAAAAATGTGAGTATGTGGGTTGGGAGTGTCAGGGAGAATATTCCCTTAGTGTCCCAAGCCTGGCTGAAAAAGGAGGAGGGCGGCCTACATGGAGGCCGTAAGGAGGCAGCCCCTCCACCATGCAAAGGCACAACAGGCCAATCACCTGTTTGCTTTAAATCATGATTACGCGAACTACAAGAGAGAAAACCGGACTAATTCTAAAGGCGACGAACTGGAACGGACTGCGGACTACGACTTATGGAACTTGGAACACAAGAAGTATAAATGGGAAAGAAGAGGATCTGGTGGAAGAGATGAGGAAAGCAAAACTAGAAATCCTGGCTATAACGGAAACAAAGAAAAAGGGACAAGGAGTCATGGATCTCAATGGCAACACGCTGCTCTACAGTGGTGTACCCACATCTGAAAGAGCTAAAGGGGGCGTGGGTTGCATTGTGTCCAAAAACTAGAAAGATAGTATCAAGGGATAGAACTTTGTCTGGGAGCGCATTATGGTTTTAAAACTAAAAGAAGGAGAAACCATAGTCAATTTGGTCATAGTGTATGGGCCAAATGAGGATGAGAGAGCAGAGGTCAAGGAGGAATTCTTCGAGCTGCTCCAAAGGACAGTGGATGACTGCCTAGATGAAATTATCATGCTCGATTTCAATGCCAGAGTTGGAAATGACCATGCTAGATGGGGTGGAGTTATCGGAAGATATGGAGAAGATATTCTCAATGACAATGGAAAGCGACTCCTTAGATTCTGCAGTGAGCAGAATCTGATCATTACAAACACAAAGTTCCCCCATAAGCGCATACATGCATACACTAGATGTGAACCAACAAAGAATGAGAAGTCAGTGATCGACTATGCCATTGTTCGGAGAAGCTCATTCAAATATGTCCGGGATGCTAGAGTCTGGAGGGGGCCAGAGATTGGAAGTGATCACTACCTGCTAACAATCAAAAGAACAACTGAAAGAGTTGCTCAGCCTAGGAACTGCCCAACATCACGCAAGAAACCAAGTAAACGAACAGGAGAAATGAGCATTAAGACCTACAAGCTGAGAGAGCCAGAAATTAAGACCAGATATCAGGGGCTTATTGCTACAGCGGTGAGCAACACAGAAGAACAACCTGATGACTTGGAAACCCTCTGGAATAAATTCAAGGATATCATAAAGACAGCTGCTGCAGAAGCATGCGGTGAAGTCCGACTTGGGAACCAGAGAAAGAGGACACCTTGGTGGACAGAGGAAGTCAAAGAGAAAATAAGAGAGAAGAAAATGGCATGGAAACAATACTTAGGAGCTAAAAACACAACAGGACAAATGGAAAAATATAGAGAATATGTGACACTCAGAACAGAAGCAAAGAACAAAGTGCTAGCAGCAAAACAGAAGTCCTGGGAAGAATTTGGAGAAAAGCTAGAAAAAAGATGCACAAGAAAACCAGAAATTGTTCTATAAGACCCTAAAGAACATGAGGAAGGAAAAACAATGCCCTCTCAAATGTATAAAGGACAAGCAAGGCAAATTGCTTACTGCCCCGAAGGAAGTAATGGAAAGATGGAAAGAATATTTCTCAGAACTCCTTGATGGTGAGCATGGTGAAGCATCAGAAATGATAACCACTAGCACAGAAGAGGAAACCAATGGTGGTGAAGATGACATAAAGATGGAAGAACTGAAGGCAGCACTGGAGAAAATCAAGATGGGCAAAGCAGCAGGGCATGATGGTATAACACCAGAAATGGTTAAGTACATGGGAGCATCAGGCGACCTATTACTCTTAAGGGTCCTACAGGCAGCATGGTGCAACAAGACCATACCAAAGGATTGGGAGATTGCCATCATAACACCAATTTTCAAAAAGGGTGACAATCGACAATGTGGAAACCATAGAGGCATATCCCTTCTCAGTGTCCCTGGTAAAATCTATTCTAGAATCCTAGAGCAGAGACTCCGACGCCTAGCTGAGCCACAATTGGATGAGGTCCAGTGCGGATTCCGAGCAAACCGAAGTACTCAAGACCTAATCTTCACACTCAGACAGCTGAGTGAAAAGGCCCTTGAGTATAAGAGTGAGATCCATCTTTGTTTCATAGATCTGGAAAAGGCGTTTGACAGGGTCCCCTGGAGCAAACTTTGGGACTGTTTGGCAAGGAAGAACATCCCATCACCTCTGATTCATGCTGTACAGAGCTTCTACAAGTCTTGCAGAAATTATGTGAGGACGACAAACCATAAGTCAGAAGAATTCAGGCCCACCATTGGTGTAAGACTAGGTGATATCATGACATTTTATTTTGTCATACTCCTCATGGACGATGTCATCAAGGCATGTAAGGAAAGAAAAGAAAGTATTCAGTGGGGTACTGGAAGATGAGACAGGTCTATATTTCAGAGCTGGCATTTGCTGATGATGTTGCCCTGATTGCTAAATCAGAGGCACATCTCCAATCCAACCTGCAAGTCTGGAAGGAAGAGCTGGAGAAGAGAGGGATGGTCATAAGCAGCTCTAAAACAAAATCCATGGTGATATCACGAGAAGAAAGAAAACATCAGATTAAGTGGGAGAACAGGTCCTGGAGCAGGTCGACCACTTTAAATATCTCGGAGCTATTATAGACCGAAAGGGAGGCATCAAAGAAGAGTTGGCCACTCGAAAAGCAGCAGCTGGGAGACTTTTTCAGGCCATAAATCGAGGATTCTTCAGCAAGCGAGAGGTTGGTAAGAAAACAAAGATGGCTGTATACCTCTCCACTTATGTCCCAGTCTTGACATATGGATGCGAGTCATGGGCAATGACTATAACCCACAAAAGCAAGATCCAAACCTCAGAAATGTATCTGAGGAAGGTGGTTGAAGTAACAAGAGACATGGTCCGCAACCAGATGATACGTCAATGCCTAAAATCCCACCCCCTGCAGACCCAAGTAGAACAGTCCCAATTAAGATGGTTTGGCCATGTCTGCAGAATGGGAGAAGATCGGATACCACGACAAGCATGGGAAACAAAGAGCCAGGGATCCAGACCCCCCAGGACGACCCAGAGTCCGCTGAGAGGACAACATTAGACAATCTTTGAAGGACCGAGGACTAGAATGGAACCAGGCCAGGAGGAAGACAGCCGATAGGATAGTCTGGCGCTCTCTCTTCCAAACCTCTACACCTCGCGGTAGAAGGGGAACGACTAAGTAAGTAAGAAGAAAATGACATGAGTGTGACAAATATTCCTGTTAGTGGTGAGTGTTAGAAGAAAGTGACATGAATCTGATAAATATTCTTTAGAGTGATGAGGGCCTGAAGAAAGTGATATGAGTCTGACAGGTTTTCCTGTATGTGGTACTCACCATACAGGAATACCTGTCATAAGAAAATGGCATGAGTCTAACAGGTATTAGTGTGAGTGGTGAGTGTTGAAAAAAAATGACCTAAATGTGACAAATATTCTTGTGAGTGATGAATGTGAGAAGAAAGTGATATAAATATGACAAATATTTCTGTGAGTGGCAAGTATTAGAAGAATGTGACAAGAGTCTGACATATATACCTGTGATTGTTGAGTATCAGAATATAGTAACGTGAACCTGACAAAATATGTCTGTTTCACAAGAAAGTGATGCCAATCTGGCAAATATCCCTTCTAGCACCAGAAAAAACCAGTGGTGTCAATTTCTCTCGTGTCTATGTTGGTACCAACAGGAAATAAGGGCTACGAATAATTTTTAATCCCATTCCACGAGCCTGCTGTTTTGTACAGAAGCGTTACATGAATTATTCATGAATATTACGAGTCTGTATTTCAAAGAAAAAAAAGTGACCCTGTCGATGGAAATAATTAAAACTTCTTGAGAGAAATATATTTCTTTTCATTTACAAGAAATTACAGTGTGGATGTCTCTCTTGTTCAGTTCCATTTGACAGCACTAAATTTTTTTTTTTTTTTTTTTTAACGAGGGGGGAGGGGGTTTGCTTTAATTTGCGCTTAAGATGTGAGACTAATTGTGTGGTTGCAGTTGTGGTTCAAGGCAATAATTAGTTTTATGGGATTTAATTCCTTATCGCTGATTTAAACAATCTATTTGCTTCGAATAAACAACGGAACATAAATTATTATAAAGTTTATTTTGAAACATAAATCTTTTAAGATCAGATGAATGGTGTGATCGGGACACTTTGACTTGTTAATTTTATTAATTATTTCGTGACGCTACGGCTGACTGGATTACAGGTCGTCAGCCAACATATGTCAAATCTTCCTGGCTCGTACCATACGTTTAAGTTTCATCCATGACTTCTTGATCGCTATCATCATTATCAACATCACCATCATCATCATCATCAGTTGCCATCTGCACAACAAAGGTCGACTTCATTACATCTCCAACGTCTCTTGTCTTGACGGTGCACTTTGATAGACTCTTTCCTGTTCAGCTCTTGATGTTATTGTCCTACTTATAGAGTTGTCTTTCTTTTGCCTTCAACATTTCCGTCAGTTATGTTCTTCAGCAAAGTGTTATGTCTTTTTATACGATGGTCAAGATATGATGTGGGCCTATTATATTTACCATATTCCTAATATGCCTCAATGGGCGTGTAACGGGATCCTTTACCTTTAAATATATATATATATATATATATATATATATATATATATATATTATATATATATATATATATATTATATATATATATCACATTGTTCAGGGCCTCAATTCTTTCTCCCAACTGCGTGTTTAATGTCCATGTTTCTACATCATACTGTCTAAAGATTTACTTTGATAGAATCATGTTTTACAGAGGTAAAGGAAAAATCAATCTCAGTTTTAGAATGAAAAGTTTCATAATGTCTCCTAACAATTATCTTTCTTAATAAAAGTGACGACTGCGTTGCAGCGCATTTAAATCCTGACAGGAGAGGGTTATTTAACAATTTACGTAGCGTAAACATTCTTTCTTGTCCTCGCTCCGTCTCTTAGAGATTGATCAAATTATCCCTAGTGATCTACCAGAAGTTGGAGGTTGTCCACCCCTGCTCCAAACTGTAGTCAAAGGTTGTCCCATAGCAGATACTGCCGTAGGAGAATGAAGTGTTAAAGACATCACTGTACTAGATCCAGCATTGAGGGGTGGGGTGACCAGTTCTATTCCTCGCTGCCTTTATCTTCCCTCATCTAAGAGTAGAGTCAGGTACCCATTTACAGTTGGGTAGACTAGAGCGTGACGCCACAGTGTTTCCATTTCGGCACTTTCACCGAGAGAGGCCAGCGCTCTAACAACTCTGCCAGTCTAAAAATTCTGCCTGCAGTAGGGTGAAGAAAGAAGAAAGTATATTTTCTTCATCTCATGTAGGCGATCATAACGTTTTTTTAATGGTAACTTAAAATTTACAATTTATATAATAAATAATATAATACAATTTAAGATTATATTTGCAAATGGGCTGATCACCTGTTTGCTAGTAAACAAAATAAACCAAACAAACAAACTATCAATCTATGTGCTGGTGTAGAACAGAACAATTGAAATGGGTTGAAAGATTACTAATTTAGAACTAAGAGCAAGAAACAGATACGTGCCGGGGAAACAATGGCGCAAGAAGTACCGTTTTTGAGAAACCCCGATTTACTGACTTGTTAAAAGATCATGTAGCCTGTAAAGGATTTAGATCTGTCTGTGTCGCCACCTACAGGCTTTCCGGTTTGTTCTCTGGACTAAAAAAAAAAATGAAAGCAGTCTGAAGCAGGCAAGCAAGCCATCAGTTTTAATTCTCTCGATAAATAGATTCAGGCTGTGTTAATAATTTGATCATCTTCTTTTGCTTCCAAAATCTGAATTTTAACACCCAGTAGTAGAAAGGTATATCTTATGTGCTAGTTGTACATAGGTATATAGTTGTTTTTTTGTGGTAGGGAAGTAAATCTTTATTTGTTGGTGGTAGATATGTATATCTTTATTTGTTGGTGGTAGATAGAAATATCTTATGTGCTGGTTGTAGATAAGTATATCGTTGTCTTTTGGCGGTAGCGAAATATATTTTTATTTGTTGGTGGTAGCAAAGTATATCTTTATTTGTTGGTGGTAGACATGTATATGTTTTGTTGATGGTAGATAAGTATATCTTTATTTATTGGTGGTAGGGAAGTATATCTTTATTTGTTTGTGGTAGCAAAGTATATCTTTATTTGTTGGTGGTAGCGAAGTATTTCTTTATTTGTTGGTGGTAGCAAAGTACCTTGTATATCTTTATTTGTTGATAGTAGATAAGTATATTTTTTCTTGGTGGTAGATGAGTATATCTTTATTTGTTGGTGGTAGATAAGTATATTTTTATTTGTTGGTGGTAGATAAGTATATCTTTATTTGTTGGTGGTAGCAAAGTATATCTTTATTTGTTGGTGGTAGATAAGTATATCGTTATTTGTTTGTGGTAGATAAGTATATCTTTATATGTTGGTGGTAGCACAGTATATCTTTATTTCTTGGTGGCAGATAAGTATATCTTTATTTGTTGGTGGTATATACGTTTATTTGTATCTATTTTTGGTAGATAAGTATATCTTTATGTGCTGACGACAGATACATATACCTGTATGTGCTGGGAGTAGATAAATGTATCTTTATTTGTTGATGGTAGATAAATATATCTGCATCTGCTGGTGGTGGATAAGAATATCTTTAAATCCTAGTGGTAGATAAGTATATGCATTTAATGTGATGTGGCCGATAAGTATATTTATATGTGTTGGCGGTAGATAAGCATACCTTTATATGCTAGTGGTAGGTCAGTATATTTTTATTTCATATTGGTACATAAGTACATCTTTATATGATGTTACAGATAAGTATAACTTCATTTACTCTGTCAGATAAGTATATTTTTACATGTTGTGACAGACAAATATATTATATATGCTGGCGGCAGATACGTATATCTGTACGTGCTGGTGGTTGATTAGTATATCTTTATGTGCTGGTTGTAGAAAAGTATTTCACTATTTGTTGGTTGTACATAAATATTACTTTATTTTTTGGTAGTAGATAAGTATATTTCAAGTTTTGGTTGTAGATAAATATATCTTCATGTGATAGTACTAGATAAGTATATCTGTATGTGCTGGTGGTAGAAACGTATATCTTTATGTGCTGATGGTAGAAACATATATCATTTATGTGCTGGAAGTAGATACGTATATCTCCATGTGCTGGTAGTAGACACGTATATCATTTATGTGTTGTTGGTAGATAAATGTATCTTTATTTGTTGGTAATAGATAAGTATATCTCTATGTGCTGATGGTAGAAAATTATTTCTTTGTTTTTTTTTTTTTTAGTTTCAGTTCGATTTGCGCCTCGAAGAGTCAGGTAATTTCCTTCTCCATTTCGTTGGGAGCATGTTGCATCACTTCAAAAGCTTGAGCCAAAGTGTTGTTTTTCTTTGTTACGAGTCATAGTTCAGTCGTTAATTTTCCTGTGACCATCTTTGCTCCCTGTCCGTGTGATAAGGGTGGATTTAAGGCTGTCTTCTCAATGATGATAAGGCCGCTATGGACGTCGCAAGTATAAGTCCAAGTACGTTGAAAATCTTTAGCTCTGTCAAAATACCACCCCTATCGACACCAGGTATATTATAGTTGAAGATGTAGGGTGTCTTACCTGGTTTTTGTTGTTGTTGCTGTGTATATATTAGTGAGGTAGTTCAGAGTTACAGCATATGAAGTATGACATGTGAAGTCATAAAAAAGGGTGAACTGCTTTGACGTTTCATCATTTATTTAGACGCCACAAATGACAGGTACGTTACAAAGTCATAGACATCAATAGTTCAATATATTCAGCATACTAAAGTTGAATTCATGGATCTGCATACATTCTCCAAGTTGATACAGATAATCCTAGCTGACGATAGCCTCAGCTTCATCTCATAAATATTCATAAATATCAATACTCCTCTCTGATACTGGAAGATCAGATGTACAAAATAAGTCCATTACTGTTCGCACGAGAATGGCATACATGGAGTACAGGTCAAGCTGACCTTTATAACATTCCTAAGTCTAACCCTCGACAAAAGGTTCAAACGCTGACATAGCGATGTTCATAGGACGAAGAACTGTTCCTCGGGCTTAGTATATCCCGTATACATATAAATCGCAGGTATGAAGATACCTGGGGTGTGACTTCTAGTAGAAGAACCTCTATCACTGTAATACGTGAGCGAGCAGAGATCGACCATTGTCAACATAATGTTAAATTATAGATTTGAAACATAAATGAGGTATTACCTTGTTTCGAAATCAACACCACAAAACACACGCCTCCAGGCGTTTTTTGAACCATCAAGGGAAGGACCTTGTTAGCTACCCTAACTCACAAAAGGATTCCTAATTCCCTATTAACAAATCACAGAGACGCTGCATAGCGTCCTGCTCGGCTCAGAACATCTCATCGAATCCCTGAGCGGAAAACGATTCTAACTCTCTTAAAGTTGGGACATGCGCAGAACGCATACACCCGAGTAATAATCAAAACGAGACGATGGTTGAAGACCTTCAAGAATGATTTTTGTAAGAAATCGCGCCTTATATGGACAGCAAAAGAATCCTCAACACTGGTTTCAATCATTCTAAGAAACAGTTGACCGATACTACCATATAAGGAGAGTGACCAACACATCGTTCAGAAAATGGACCGATGAGTTCCGTCACAAGAGAAGGTAACCATCCTTGTAAAATGTAATCACAGTTAAACAAGAGTTATCTAGCTTAGATTGTGCGAAAAATCAAAGTGTACAATTCAGACAAGTTAATTACACAATGTCTTTAGAAAAAATTATACAATGTCTTTTAGAAAATAATTCTGTGCGTAACACCGTGTCATACCTTTTTCCGTAGCGATATTACTTTCACCTTGCTGGGTTGACCCCAGGTACTTTACTGGACCGCCACACGTCTGACATGTTTATCTTTCTTTGTGGCCGTCGGCCGAGCCAGAAGGGGAACAATGCCACCTTCATTGCATAACTACTTCCGCTCACGTGGAGAAGAGTAAATAGTGGTAAATCATATTGTCATTTAAGAGATAACGTGGAAGCGACGCACGTTGGCGAATGCCTTGGTTGCTTTTATGGATGCTTCAACATGACATAAGCCGGTGTTGTGATCAGATGAAAGAAGACCACACGGACTGTCCAGACATCTGTCTGGCGGAGGCATGCAGATTATTCTGATAAACAGAGGTGTGCCGGAAGTCTTAGTTAACGATATGACATCACTGTGTAAGAGGCCACGCGTGTATATTAAATTTAATATTTTCAAATACGCGTGGAATGAGTAATGCTAAATTTCCCCACCCAAACAGTGCTAGATATTTTTGATTGGTTCTCCAGAATCTACTATGATTTGATTTAAACTTTCGTCGGAAACACAGCTGAGATTTGAAACTAAGGATTGTGAGATATGATCTAACAAACTCGGAGTCACAGCACATAACACAGACAGACTGCATCGCAGCGTCAACTAAACACCTCCTACAAGCCAGAAGAAAGAGAATAGGACTTACAATTCCACAATTATAAGTACCAGATCGAGTATTGGGCAACTTTAGAATTCACAAGTAAATCCGCCATTTTAATACAAGACTGGAAACTTGGGAATTCTATCACAAGAAGTCATAAGAGGAATTATAGATTTCCAGACCAAGTGTCTCACCCGTCATAAGAGGAATTATAGATTTCCAGACCAAGTGTTTCACCCGTCATAAAAGGAATTTTTCAGATTTAAGTGATTCGAATAGCATCAAACTACAGGACTGGGGGTCCATTCTATATCTGTGCCAGGAGACGTGTGTATTCCAAAAATTTTGGGGTAAGTGTAAACAAGTTATTTACTAATGTACATTCTACAAGTTTCTTGCTAAGTGATTATATATGAAGCTGGCAACCTCAACATATGAAAAGAGTATATTCATGAACCACTACTGCAAGAGCTGGTGATTGTTTTTGACTAGTCGTGCGGGGAAACCCGACAGCAGAGATGACCTAGACCCCGACGGGAGTAGCGACGAGTAATGAGTGATGATTACATCACATGTGCATAAAGTGTATAGAATCATGTTGTGAGATTTATATACCTTTTTAATTGTAATTCAGGCAAATCATTATTCATGCACTCCAGACGCAATTTCCTAGTTAACATCCAGAAGGATATTGGTGAATTTTCATCATATTCCCGGAGTTACATTGTGTGCTCGGGAATCTAATTCTTCTGAGAGAATAACATTCGTGGGTGGAACGCATGAAAATGGGCCTGTTAGTTTGCGGAGAACAAATGTACTGAGGCATTTGTTTATTTCTAATTTGTCACAGTTCGTGGTTACAAGACATCAGACTTAAGTACTGAAGTTCCTACGCCACTAGTGGGAGAGAAGAGTATCACCACCAACCGCCTACAGTGGACGAATTATGTGGAGAAGGGTACTCATCACCAAAAAGAAAAGACGGATACCACGGCTGCAGGACTCATCTGGAGCTAAGTTTTATATAACAGGCTAACTAAGGGTCAACTATACAAAGACAGTGTACACTATCTTTACCAAAAGCCATAAAGTAGCCAAGAAGAATATCAACCTCTGGCTAGACAAACAACAAGTGACAAAAAAAGAACATCCAACATATCTTGGAGTCACACTTGATCGGCAGCTCAGCCTCAAGAACCGAATTGAGAATACAAGGAACAAAGCACTGAGGCGATTACAACTATTGAAGAGGCTTGCTTGCACTACTTGGGGATCAGACAAGGATACTCTGAGAGGCTTGTGCCTTGGCTATGTCCGTTCTGTGATAGAATATGACAACTCACTGCTTACTACTTGCTCCAAAACGAACCTAGAGTCGCTCGACAGAGTGCAAAGCAATGCCCTTTGACTAATCAGTGGAGCTATGATATCAACGCCAACTGCTGCATGTGAAATACACACAAATGTGGAACTCACGAGTGTGCGGAAAGATAAAGCTGCTTTAGAAGTTTATGAAAGATGTAAGAGAATGAACCGAAACCACCCAAACAGGCACCTTGCAGAAAACTGGATACACAAGCAAAGAATAAAGCACAAGTCAGTCTTGCACCATGTCCATGAAATACAAGATAGATACCACCTCCCAGAAAGAAGACAAGATATACAGAAAGTAGTAAGGAATTTACCACCACATACCCACTTAAAAACACCAGAAGTACAGATGAAATTAGTAGATGGAACAACCAAACAGGCCGACCCAGTCAGTCTCATGAGTGTATTACAAAGAACCATTGATGCCTACCCTGTAGAATGGTTACATGTCTATACTGATGGATCTGCATTTAAGGCCACCGTCAAAGCAGGTTACGGAGTTTACATATGTTATCCAGACGGATCCTCCGACGAGCTGTTTGATGCATGCGGGAAGTTTTGCTCCAACTATGAAGCTGAAACCATTGCATTGGAAACAGCTGTGTACCATCTGAAAACTGTATTTGATGCCTTTCCCTCAAAGGCTCAAAACATTGTTATTTTTACTGACTCATTGTCTGCCCTACAAGCTCTGGAAGGCAGTTGACATTATAAAACTGAATTAGCCAAACTAATCCTGGATGCTGATCAGCTTATTACTTCCTATGGCAGCAGAATAGTTATGCAATGGATCCCTGGCCACTCAAATACACCAGCTAATGACAGAGCAGACAGATAAGCAAAGAAAGGGAACAAAACAAGAACAACCACTCACGGCAACAACTCTCCAAACAGCCAAAACACTCATACGAAAAACAAACATAGAAACTTGGCTGAACAGATGGGCCATGGGAAACACTGGAAGAGAAGTTTACAGACTTATGGCTGGTCCTGATCCTAACGACAACATCAACCATCTTACAAGGAGGGATCAGAGCACCATTTTTCAACTCAGATCACAACATATACCACTCAACAGTCACTTGAACAGAATCCAACCACAATACCCTCCAGGGTGCCAGCTATGTAACTACCCCCACGAAACTGTTGACCACCACCTCTTTGAGTGCCCAGCACTCGATGATGTTAGGAAAATGCTCCTTCCTCCCAGGCCAGATAAGTGGAACACCTTGTACGGAGAAACAAAACAACTTGCGAAAACATGCAGATATCACTACATGGCATTGGGCCGAAGGGCGAGAGCCAAAGTGCCACTGGATCAATAACAACAACAACATATAACAGGCTACAGCAAAAATACGGACAGTATTAGTCACGCCCTACCAAAATCTCAATGAGGAAAAATTTAATATAACGTTCACCCCCTTTAATCCTTATTTTAACTTGTTGAACTAATTGACTATTAAATTTGTTGTATGTTATTTTAAACTAAACAATAATAGTTGATTCAGTTTATTTGTACGAAAGCAAACGTTTGAGCCAATTTTTCTTGATCATCATCATCCTTCTGTAACATTTATGCTCGAAAGCCTGAATCCTTCGCTCCGTATCTGCAGTGAGTGTCCAGCCCTCACACCCATACAAGAGAATAGATAATACAAGTGATTTGTATAATTTGATCTTCACAGGAAAACTGATGTTACTTTTTCAGATCACATTCAACCTTGTCATGGCAGCTGAGGCCATCTCAAGTCTTGTCTTGATTTCTTTATTTGATCTTCCATCACTACATATAGTGGACCCGAGATATTTAAAGGTGTTAACTCTTCTAACGTTTGCCCATTTAACGTAATGTTGGTCGGAACATGTTTCTTATGGCTATTCACCAATATCTTGCTTTTTTCTATATTAATTTCCATCCCATATGTTCTTGTTACTTTCTCCAGTCTAGAGGTAAGGTCTTGAAGTTCTGATTCTGTTCCAGCTATCAGATCAATATCATCCGCAAAACGTAGATTACACAGAGGTCGGCCTCCAATCGATATGGTTGATTTACAATCGTAGAGAGCCTCCTGCATAATATGTTCTAGATAAATGTTAAAGAGCACTGGTGACAGGATACATCCCTGGCGAACTCCTACAGTTGTTTTGAAAAATTCTCCAATGTCATTGCTTGCAAAAACAGCACTGCTTGCGTCCTTGTATAGTGCTTCAATGATATCTATGATGTTGGTATCAAAATTGAATTTTCTCATTATTTGCCATAAACCTTCATGCCAGACTCGATCGAAGGCTTTTGTGAAATCGATGAAGTTATGGTATAAATCATGTTGATGCTGGAGATGTTTTTCGATCAGTAATCTAATATTGAAGATTTGTTCTGAGGTACTTCTTTTTGGTCTAAAGCCAGCCTGTTCCTCTGACAAGATTTCTTCTGATTTCTGTTTTATTCTGTTCAAAAGTATCCTTAACATCACCTTACTTGGATGACTAATAAGGCTAATGGTTCTGTAGTTCTTGCACATTTTTAGATTTCCTTTCTTTGGAAGCGGTATTACTAATGTATTATCCACACCCGGTGACTTCCCTCCTTTCATCGAACATATAGCCTCTTCCACTTCTTCCCGTAGTATTGCTGCATTTCCGAGTTCTCTGTTTTCGCACTTAATGTTGTTTAATATGCCTAAGTCAGTGTCAAGTTTACAGTTATATAATTCTTTACAATATTCTGTCCACCTTCTCATTACAGCTGTTTTTTTCATTGAGCAGAGCCCCATTGCTATCTTCTATGACAGTTACCCTGGGCTGTTGGGGTTTTGATAGTCTTCTTAATGTGTCAAAAACTGCCTTGCTGTTACCTTTTATTAGCCCCGTATTAATGGACTCACATTGATCAGCTACCCATTTTTCTTTGGCCTGTTTCATTTTCTTTCTAATATTTTTATTCACCATACTGTATTGCCATGCTGCTTCAGGAACCTCTTTCTTAACCTTTTTCATTTCCCGTCGTGTATCACATAACTTCAGAATGTCATCTGTAACCCATGGTTTGTTTATTTTCTTTCTTTTACCAAGTATTTCTGTTGCTGATTCAATGAGCACGTCTTTCATGTTCTCTGTGATTGAGTTGATATCATCCTCCAAAAAGTTGAGAGCTGCGAATTTTCCTCCAACAGTTGCCTCAAAGATTCCCGCGATTTCTGGATCTTTCAATTTGTCTAAATTGAATCTTAACTGAGAACATCTGTTTTGATTATAGTTCTTTTTGAGTTTAAGCTTGAGCGTCATCAATACCATGTCGTGATCACTACCAATGTCGGCGCCAGGAAAAGTCCTAGTCTTGGCTTTATTAATGCTGGACTTGAATCTTTTGGATACAAGAATAAAATCAATTTGGTTATGTATCTCAGTTTTTTGGGGCATGCCACGTTGTTCTTCTTGATAACTTATGAGGAAATAGTGTATTTGCAAGGGTTAGTTTATAGTTGCTGGCAAATTCTAGTAGCCTTAGTCCTCGATCGTTGGTTTCTCCAGTCCCAAATTTCCCCACTGTACCAGCCCAGTGACCGTAACTGAGTTGACTTTCCATCATAACATTTCAGTGGGCAAGAGGTTTGCTTGGCGGTGCCCATCTCCTCTCCAAGTATCCTTGCAGGTACATACAAAAATGTACCTGGAGCAGTAACAATAGCCCTCTTGATAAATAAATATATACTTATGTCACGTAGGTCTTTATATCATTAAATTGCCTTCATCTTCTTCCTATTCTCTCACCCTCATCCTTTATTTTATTATCTTTCCTTACTTGTTTTTTCCTGTATTTTTCGCATCACTTGTTTGCGAAAAATATTTTTCTTCAGTATTCTCAAACTTTACCTTGTGTTTCTCTCATACTGGGATACGTAACTTTATTACATAGATGTCAGTCAGACGTGAAGTGCGATTTAGTTGCAGTCCATCTCAGACATCGAGCCGACTTGGGTCTGCACCTTCAGATGACACGACACTCCTGAGTTAGATTCTCGACGTAAACGCGTGAGAATGCTAGGAGAGAGCAGACATCCGTCTGCATTTTCACCGGTCAACAACGAGTTGGATCGGCCGAACGCTTAAGTAGGAGCGAATATTTACACCTTATAGTCGCAGTTTCAGACGGTTGTCTGAGATTTGCAACTGACACGCGCTTTTCCCGGTCAGTTTGTTAACGCAGGTGCGTAATCGCACTGATGGCTGTTACGACATGAGGGAAGCTGACGTAGGGTGTTAGAGAAGGGGAGAGACGGGCGCTGTTTCGTGGTTTCGAAACAGTGGGATTCTTTGTCCGTTTCATAGATATTAAACCTAGTTTGAAACTTTATTTTCATTCTTGTCTCAATAATTCGCAGTAGACAGGTGGTTCGCGAAGAGTAGAGCTGTATAAGCGAAGTTTCTTAGTTTGTTGCGACAATTTGTCGAACTTCTAGACTTCCATAAATATAAGCGTAAAATTCTTAATTGTGCGATATCCTGTAGTGCTGTGTTTGAGGTAAATATTATATAGTAGTTCTCTAGAATTTTGTGAAGTGATTAAGTGTTAAATCGCCGATTTCATTTTAAACTAGTTCTTTTGAACAGAGTGCTTAATCTATATAGTCTGTATTATTTTCTAGTGACGCGTTTCAGTGGAAAGCAGAATAAATTATATTTCTAGCATTAAACCATAATGTAGCTATAATGAAGTTAATTTACTGCTAAATAATCAGTCGAGATCATATTTTTCTAACACTAACTTATAATGCTAGATGCGACATCAGTGAATATTGACGGAATGCGCAAATATTCCTAATTCCTGATGATTGATTTTATATAACTTATTTTACGGGAAGTTTTAAAGATAAGTCAAGCTGTAGGCTTGCTATTAAAATGTAAGTTATATTGAGTACATATATGTAAATTATTTGATATGTGTTCTTTCTTTTATATATAGTGAAACTGTGGTACCCAACTTGCCAGCGTTTAGTAAAGAGACATATTTGTGTGAAGCATAGACAGTTCCTATCTTTAACCACGTGGGTTTTTGTTTTGTTTCAAGTAACACTGGATCTGACAGTGCATATGCCATCAGAGAGAGAGACAGTAATAGCAATCCCACTAACGGTTTCTAAAGACTAGAAATATATATTGGGCTTTTGAGCCAGTTCATATTGCTCCACAAATTTAAATGTACATGCTGCCTGGCGGCGAAAATATTACAAGAAAAACATTAACATTCCGATAGAGATTGCGACTAGTATTGTGGTGACCAAATATAGTACCTGCCTGAAAGAAGACACCGATCTGACATTCCTTAAATCCTAGAATCCAAAGCTAATGACATTGTGCTCTGCTAACTTTCGTGCCTGGACAAATTTTATGTGACTTAATCAGACATTGGAGAAAAATTTGAACACCCAAGGAATCGGTTCCCTGAGACAGAGAGTTCAGTACGTCTTTTGGAACTGGGGGTTTCTTGGTCGCTGACTGCATTTTTCGGGTCTGTGCGAAGGTCCTAGAATTATTATGTTCCCAGAGGCAACGAGCAAAGTTGTGAGTATATATGTGAGAGAAAGGCCATGGCTGGATGAATGAGAGTACACAGGTCTGAGTGTTATTTTACCGGTGTATTATTGTCACCCATTTGCTGTCTTAAATGTTTAAATCTGCAGAATTTGTTACAAATGCTAGAGTTTCTTTTTTCTTAGGCTAAATCAGATTATCCAACTCTGTTCATACATTTACGAGAAAGAAAGAAACCTCTTAGACTCAACCCTATGTATCTATAACTCTTTGAGCCATCATCTGTTCTCTTAACGGGGCTGTGGGCTAAACCTAGAGTAAGATTCTAACGGGCTATCATCCTTGTAGCATTTTCCTTGAATTCTATGACTATTTGTATATGTTTTTCCTTTATGTATTTTTTGGTGTTGTGAGAAATTTTGATATGATAATTAAAATATCTCTCTTGAACAAAAAAAACCAGTGCGTTGGTCAGCTCGATCCCAATTATCTGTATAAGCATTGTTATAGATTTTCCAAGTCTGTGTGTTTAACTGTCGTCACGTGTATGTGCGTGCCCGTGAGTAGATAGAAATATATGTAATATATATGTGGAATAGACTGTCGGACTCTGTAAAAGTCGTCGTAGAGGATAGGTGAGAGAGAGAGAGAAGAATTCGCTTTCAGCGACAGCCTCTATACCACTGTCTATCATCTCACCTGTGTGGAAATTCTATTGTTTTACTAATTCACACTGGGACTCTCACTCATTTCAAGCTATTCAGAAGGGACCCACCCAAGTCTTAATTCTCCTATCCAAAATCTACGACAACTTATACAGCCATTACTTATAAAAGGTCATTCGTTGGATTATTCCAACTGAGGCTTGACGGGCTAGAATCATAGCATAACCCCTTCACAGAAAGCGACGGACCAGATAATAAGTTAACAAATTTGTTCAATCCTTAAGCAGCGTTTTGTTCTTGACTTCTGGGAATATCTTGTGAAGGCTCCCCTAAGGTAGAAAAGTCATTCATCTTCTATCTACATCTTTACCAAGAGTAAACTTGCGCGAAGATAGATACCTTGGACGACCTACTTTTAGATACGCTTGCGTGGTGACCATTAGTGGACCACTACTGCAAAGCTTGGGGAGGCAATCCCGTGACAATTATGAGTTATTTAAAGGAACTTGTCAACACAAATAACACGTTAAGTAGTTGATATACAAACACGTTTACACAAGTACCAAGCTGAGTGATTAATAGCATGCATGTCAACAAAGGTAAGACGTTGAGTCGATGGTAGCTCGCATGTTAATAGAAGTAACAGGTTGAGCACTTCATAGCATATATGTCAGCACAAGTAAAATGTTAGATAATGGAAAACATACTTTCAACACAATAGACAAGTTGAGCCGATGGTCACGTATATAAATGTTTATGTTGGTCAGCTCACTACCCAGAACTTTATTGGAGAACTTACCAAAAGAGGAATACAAAGGAATTCGTCCAACTTCGGCTTTCTTCCAGGGCTTGACCTCTAGACAATATCCTGAGGTGGCGCAACTTCGAAGCAGGCAGCCTTCAAGTTGCCTGGCTAACGCTTCAGGGATCGCGTAGCACACCAGAATGGCCCGACATCACAATTCTTCCTGCAATGAAACATGTTGAGAACCCAGCATGGCACACGGAGTTTGGGGGCAGCACCTGAGCCCCACACTTCGGCTTTGACCTAGTTGGGTGTTTGCAGGCAGATCTCACATTGAATAGATGACTTGCAAAGAGAAAATTGTTAGTGACTGCAGCACGTGACGATTTCTTGTGACAGCCCAGAACCAGAACATAGCATTTAAGTCCTGTTGGAGCGGCTAAGAGGTATGGCGTCCGCCTCGAGCTCTAGAGGTACCAGGTTCGATTCCCAGTTGAGGGAATATAATTTATGGAAATTATTTTCAGAACCAGTGGTCCTAATGATGTCATACTCCCCCCTGGTCTCCTCGGTAGGGAGATCGGATGCCCAGCCTTCTCGGATAAGGGTGAAAAAAATAGGTCCCGTGTCTAAGTTGCACACGTTAAAAATCCCACGGCAGTTGGAAATCGTAAAGACTAGGCCATACGGCCGCTGCCCTGGCAAAATTTAAAAATTAGAAACCTACCCACCACTAAAATATTTATATAATGTGTGATTCCTGTATACGCACATTGGGATTCTCGCCGGTGCTACAGAGTTCGTGCACTGTACTGAGATCCTCCTTGTGTGATATAAGAGAGGAGATCGGAGCACTGATAGAGTGGTCCGTGTGCAATGAAGATGGTCCTTAAAACCAAGGTTTAACAACTTGGATGGCTAAGTAGAAGCAACATTCTTCTATTGATAAATCTACCCAGAGTAATCATGAGTGAAGGTTGGTACCTGTGGAAACCTTCATCCATTTACTCGAATTTGGCCATTAGTTGACCATCTCTTCAGAGCAGGTCAGACAACCCGCCACAATGTAACTGAAATGTGAAACAGAGGAATATATGTTTATAGATTACATGTTGTATTTATTTTAACATTAAAACTTGTTTTCCATGAGCAAATCTTGTTTTGCCATTACTGCCTTGTTATGAGT
Source organism: Oreohelix idahoensis (assembly GCA_024509875.1). Classification (NCBI taxonomy): domain Eukaryota; kingdom Metazoa; phylum Mollusca; class Gastropoda; order Stylommatophora; family Oreohelicidae; genus Oreohelix; species Oreohelix idahoensis. The sequence goes on along the minus strand of JAMPIV010014934.1, from coordinate 367,805 downwards.
TAAACGTGCTTTCCTTGATCCCAAGTTGCGTTTGAAAGTATTTTAAATTGTGTGTCCCCTTTCTACATTATTCCTTGAATTGCAGCGTATCTTATAGAATTATTAATTGTGTTTTCTATAATACAACTCATTTTCCCGACTTGTAATTTATTTTCTAGGATTAAAAATAGTTTTGTGGATTTCATGCACATTGAGGGTTGAAGATTATTTGCTAGATTACAAATTGTATTTCATACAAAAAGTTCTTGTTTCAATATTAGAGCTTGTTTGCAAGGATAAATTTATTACTATTGTTATCTTCGTAACGCTACGAACACTGGAAAATTATAAGTTTCTTTCGTCTGAGGTCCATTTAAAAAATAATAATTTTTGTTTCCTTTGTCATATGAGATGGCTTCTCATACTTTCAAACGGCGTTTCTGATTTACTTAATTACTTTTGTTTTCTCTAATTTTTATTTTGGTATCGCAACCTGCCTCCCTTTAAATTTAGTTTTTAATATCTTTTATTTTGTTTCGTAAGGTCTCTTTAATCTGAAAAAATATTATTTTCAGTATTTTAATTTACTTGTTTTCGTAAGAGAGGGAGAAATTTTATTTTCTGATTACTGATGTCACTAACAAATCTATTACTGTCCGGCCTGCTGTTGGTCTTAATTTGAAACTTTACAAGTTTTTCAACTTTTGTTGTAGATGTAATGTGATTTTGCCGATGACTCGGCTCTTCTGTCCCATAACCGTAATCAGGTGCAAGACAAACACAAAATACTCGATGAGAGGTCACATAAAATGGGAATAAAATACACAGGGAAAAGACAAAGACAATGAGTATAAATAATCAAATGATAACAACTTGTATTCTAGACAGAACGAGCGCCAAGATAAAGTATTCTAGACAGAACGAGCGCCAAGATAAAGTATTCTAGACAGAACGAGCGCCAAGATAAAGTATTCTAGACAGAACGAGCGCCAAGATAAAGTATTCTAGACAGAACGAGCGCCAAGATAAAGTATTCTAGACAGAACGAGCGCCAAGATAAAGTATTCTAGACAGAACGAGCGCCAAGATAAAGTATTCTAGACAGAACGAGCGCCAAGATAAAGTATTCTAGACAGAACGAGCGCCAAGATAAAGTATTCTAGACAGAACGAGCGCCAAGATAAAGTATTCTAGACAGAACGAGCGCCAAGATAAAGTATTCTAGACAGAACGAGCGCCAAGATAAAGTATTCTAGACAGAACGAGCGCCGAGCTAGCAGAACAGCGCCAAGATAAAGTATTCTAGACAGAACGAGCGCCAAGATAAAGTATTCTAGACAGAACGAGCGCCAAGATAAAGTATTCTAGACAGAACGAGCGCCAAGATAAAGTATTCTAGACAGAACGAGCGCCAAGATAAAGTATTCTAGACAGAACGAGCGCCAAGATAAAGTATTCTAGACAGAACGAGCGCCAAGATAAAGTATTCTAGACAGAACGAGCGCCAAGATAAAGTATTCTAGACAGAACGAGCGCCAAGATAAAGTATTCTAGACAGAACGAGCGCCAAGATAAAGTATTCTAGACAGAACGAGCGCCAAGATAAAGTATTCTAGACAGAACGAGCGCCAAGATAAAGTATTCTAGACAGAACGAGCGCCAAGATAAAGTATTCTAGACAGAACGAGCGCCAAGATAAAGTATTCTAGACAGAACGAGCGCCAAGATAAAAGTATTCTAGACAGAACGAGCGCCAAGATAAAGTATTCTAGACAGAACGAGCGCCAAGATAAAGTATTCTAGACAGAACGAGCGCCAAGATAAAGTATTCTAGACAGAACGAGCGCCAAGATAAAGTATTCTAGACAGAAAAGTATTACAGCGCCAAGATAAAGTATTCTAGACAGAACGAGCGCCAAGATAAAGTATTCTAGACAGAACGAGCGCCAAGATAAAGTATTCTAGACAGAACGAGCGCCAAGATAAAGTATTCTAGACAGAACGAGCGCCAAGATAGAGTGTTTGAAACAGAAGGAGCGCCAAGATAAAGTATTCTAGACAGAAACGAGCGCCAAGATAAAGTATTCTAGACAGAACGAGCGCCAAGATAAAGTATTCTAGACAGAACGAGCGCCAAGATAAAGTATTCTAGACAGAACGAGCGCCAAGATAAAGTATTCTAGACAGAACGAGCGCCAAGATAAAGTATTCTAGACAGAACGAGCGCCAAGATAAAGTATTCTAGACAGAACGAGCGCCAAGATAAAGTATTCTAGACAGAACGAGCGCCAAGATAAAGTATTCTAGACAGAACGAGCGCCAAGATAAAGTATTCTAGACAGAACGAGCGCCAAGATAAAGTATTCTAGACAGAACGAGCGCCAAGATAAAGTATTCTAGACAGAACGAGCGCCAAGATAAAGTATTCTAGACAGAACGAGCGCCAAGATAAAGTATTCTAGACAGAACGAGCGCCAAGATAAAGTATTCTAGACAGAACGAGCGCCAAGATAAAGTATTCTAGACAGAACGAGCGCCAAGATAAAGTATTCTAGACAGAACGAGCGCCAAGATAAAGTATTCTAGACAGAACGAGCGCCAAGATAAAGTATTCTAGACAGAACGAGCGCCAAGATAAAGTATTCTAGACAGAACGAGCGCCAAGATAAAGTATTCTAGACAGAACGAGCGCCAAGATAAAGTATTCTAGACAGCCCGAGCGCCAAGATAAAGTATTCTAGACAGAACGAGCGCCAAGATAAAGTATTCTAGACAGAACGAGCGCCAAGATAAAGTATTCTAGACAGAACGAGCGCCAAGATAAAGTATTCTAGACAGAACGAGCGCCAAGATAAAGTATTCTAGACAGAACGAGCGCAAGGATAAAGTATTCTAGACAGAACGAGCGCCAAGATAAAGTATTCTAGACAGAACGAGCGCCAAGATAAAGTATTCTAGACAGAACGAGCGCCAAGATAAAGTATTCTAGACAGAACGAGCGCCAAGATAAAGTATTCTAGACAGAACGAGCGCCAAGATAAAGTATTCTAGACAGAACGAGCGCCAAGATAAAGTATTCTAGACAGAACGAGCGCCAAGATAAAGTATTCTAGACAGAACGAGCGCCAAGATAAAGTATTCTAGACAGAACGAGCGCCAAGATAAAGTATTCTAGACAGAACGAGCGCCAAGATAAAGTATTCTAGACAGAACGAGCGCCAAGATAAAGTATTCTAGACAGAACGAGCGCCAAGATAAAGTATTCTAGACAGAACGAGCGCCAAGATAAAGTATTCTAGACCAAGATAAAGTATTCTAGACAGAACGAGCGCCAAGATAAAGTATTCTAGACAGAACGAGCGCCAAGATAAAGTATTCTAGACAGAACGAGCGCCAAGATAAAGTATTCTAGACAGAACGAGCGCCAAGATAAAGTATTCTAGACAGAACGAGCGCCAAGATAAAGTATTCTAGACAGAACGAGCGCCAAGATAAAGTATTCTAGACAGAACGAGCGCCAAGATAAAGTATTCTAGACAGAACGAGCGCCAAGATAAAGTATTCTAGACAGAACGAGCGCCAAGATAAAGTATTCTAGACAGAACGAGCGCCAAGATAAAGTATTCTAGACAGAACGAGCGCCAAGATAAAGTATTCTAGACAGAACGAGCGCCAAGATAAAGTATTCTAGACAGAACGAGCGCCAAGATAAAGTATTCTAGACAGAACGAGCGCCAAGATAAAGTATTCTAGACAGAACGAGCGCCTAGATAAGATAAAGTATTCTAGACAGAACGAGCGCCAAGATAAAGTATTCTAGACAGAACGAGCGCCAAGATAAAGTATTCTAGACAGAACGAGCGCCAAGATAAAGTATTCTAGACAGAACGAGCGCCAAGATAAAGTATTCTAGACAGAACGAGCGCCAGATAAAGTATTCTAGACAGAACGAGCGCCAAGATAAAGTATTCTAGACAGAACGAGCGCCAAGATAAAGTATTCTAGACAGAACGAGCGCCAAGATAAAGTATTCTAGACAGAACGAGCGCCAAGATAAAGTATTCTAGACAGAACGAGCGCCAAGATAAAGTATTCTAGACAGAACGAGCGCCAAGATAAAGTATTCTAGACAGAACGAGCGCCAAGATAAAGTATTCTAGACAGAACGAGCGCCAAGATAAAGTATTCTAGACAGAACGAGCGCCAAGATAAAGTATTCTAGACAGAACGAGCGCCAAGATAAAGTATTCTAGACAGAACGAGCGCCAAGATAAAGTATTCTAGACAGAACGAGCGCCAAGATAAAGTATTCTAGACAGAACGAGCGCCAAGATAAAGTATTCTAGACAGAACGAGCGCCAAGATAAAGTATTCTAGACAGAACGAGCGCCAAGATAAAGTAAAGTATTCTAGACAGAACGAGCGCCAAGATAAAGTATTCTAGACAGAACGAGCGCCAAGATAAAGTATTCTAGAGCCAAGATAAAGTATTCTAGACAGAACGAGCGCCAAGATAAAGTATTCTAGACAGAACGAGCGCCAAGATAAAGTATTCTAGACAGAACGAGCGCCAAGATAAAGTATTCTAGACAGAACGAGCGCCAAGATAAAGTATTCTAGACAGAACGAGCGCCAAGATAAAGTATTCTAGACAGAACGAGCGCCAAGATAAAGTATTCTAGACAGAACGAGCGCCAAGATAAAGTATTCTAGACAGAACGAGCGCCAAGATAAAGTATTCTAGACAGAACGAGCGCCAAGATAAAGTATTCTAGACAGAACGAGCGCCTAAGATAAAGTATTCTAGACAGAACGAGCGCCAATAAAGTATAACAGTATTCTAGACAGAACGAGCGCCAAGATAAAGTATTCTAGACAGAACGAGCGCCAAGATAAAGTATTCTAGAGTATTCTAGACAGAACGAGCGCCAAGATAAAGTATTCTAGACAGAACGAGCGCCAAGATAAAGTATTCTAGACAGAACGAGCGCCAAGATAAAGTATTCTAGACAGAACGAGCGCCAAGATAAAGTATTCTAGACAGAACGAGCGCCAAGATAAAGTATTCTAGACAGAACGAGCGCCAAGATAAAGTATTCTAGACAGAACGAGCGCCAAGATAAAGTATTCTAGACAGAACGAGCGCCAAGATAAAGTATTCTAGACAGAACGAGCGCCAAGATAAAGTATTCTAGACAGAACGAGCGCCAAGATAAAGTATTCTAGACAGAACGAGCGCCAAGATAAAGTATTCTAGACAGAACGAGCGCCAAGATAAAGTATTCTAGACAGAACGAGCGCCAAGATAAAGTATTCTAGACAGAACGAGCGCCAAGATAAAGTATTCTAGACAGAACGAGCGCCAAGATAAAGTATTCTAGACAGAACGAGCGCCAAGATAAAGTATTCTAGACAGAACGAGCGCCAAGATAAAGTATTCTAGACAGAACGAGCGCCAAGATAAAGTATAAAGTATTATTCTAGACAGAACGAGCGCCAAGATAAAAGTATTCTAGACAGAACGAGCGCCAAGATAAAGTATTCTAGACAGAACGAGCGCCAAGATAAAGTATTCTAGACAGAACGAGCGCCAAGATAAAGTATTCTAGACAGAACGAGCGCCAAGATAAAGTATTCTAGACAGAACGAGCGCCAAGATAAAGTATTCTAGACAGAACGAGCGCCAAGATAAAGTATTCTAGAAAAAGCTGACATAAAGGTAAAGTAGTCTAGATTGAGCGAGCGGGAAGGTAAAGTATTCTTGGATGGGCGAGCGGGGAAGTATATTATTCTTGGATAGACGAGCGGGAAGGTAAATTATTCTAGAATGGGCGGAGCGGGAAGGTAAAGTATTCTAGAATGGGCAAGCGGGAAGATAAAGCAATCTAAAATGGGAGAGCGGGAAGATAAAGTATTCTTGGGTGGGCGAGCGAAAAGATCAAGGATTCTTGGATGAGCGAGCGGGAAGGTAAAGTATTCTTGGATGGGCGCGCGGGAAGGTAAAGTATTTTAGAATGGGCGAGCGGGAAGATTATTCTAGAATGGGCGAGCGGGAAGATAAAGTATTCTAGAATGGGCGAGCGGGAAGATAAAGTATTCTAGAATGGGCGAGCGGGAAGATAAAGTATTCTAGAATGGGCGAGCGGGAAGATAAAGTATTCTAGAATGAGCGAGCAGGAAGATAAAGTATTCTACAATGGGCGAGCTGGAAGATAAAGTATTCTAGAATGGTCGAGCGTGAAGATAAAGTATTCTACAATAGGCGAGCTGGAAGATTATTCTAGAATGGGCGAGCGGGAAGATAAAGTATTCTACAATGGGCGAGCTGGAAGATAAAGTATTCTAGAATGGGCGAGCGGGAAGATAAAGTATTCTAGAATGGGCGAGCGGGAAGGCGAGACAGATTTTGCGACATGACCAGCGGAGGTGTAACATAAAATTGAATATGGATCCAGACACATATGAAACCACATTAATCTCGCTCCGACAATTAACTAAACAGCTCCCACATGTCATCTTTTGTTACAGTTACATTAACTTTTACAACGAAATATTTCATGAAACCCTAGACTTATGACAAAGTGAAATTCTCATGTAAAAAATATATTACACGGAAACACCAGTGTGCCATACTTGTTCCAGAATAGTTTAGCTTTATTTGCTGCTCATCTATGGAACAATCTTCCACACGAGCTAAAATGCACGCTTAGTCCATATTTATATAATCGCAGACTTTTCAAATACATCATGAGAGCAGATTATATGCCACCTCCTAAATCATTATGTAATATCATATGTAAGTTTTAAGTAGTGATGGATTTCAACACCAGTGTACAGAATGCTGAGGTGCCGGAAGACTGGCTAAATAGCTAAGGCCACTTCATAAACCTGGTAAAGACCCCACACTCCTTAGCAGCTATCTGATCATCATCAAATTGCAGAATGTCTACGGCAAATTACTTGAGAAGATAGTGGCGAGATAATTACCGAAACACCTTGAAAATGCACACACCCTCCCTGATACCCTGGGCAGTTATAGACCAATAAAAGTAACATGGGGTAACGCTGGAACATTTGCTTACGATGTTTATGAGGGTTTCCAGGGTAAACAAGAAACGGTAGCTTTGGCAATTGACCTAGAGAATGCTTACAACAGTGTTGACCCTGCAACTTTGATGGACTGTGTAATAGAATGTGGTGTAAATCCTTGGCTAACAGGTGGATAGCAGCTGCCTTAACTGAGAGAGCAACTGCATTTTGCTTCGGAACATGGACATCAGCACCACTGCACATTTGCCCGGAATTACCCCAGGGTTCTCCATTATCACCGGTGCTGTTTAACATCTATACAACAAAAATAGCTGCAATCCAACCAACAGGTTTGGAACGAACATTAACTTTTGCTGATGACTTGCTAGTTTCCAAGACTGGCTCAGGTAGATAAAAATGAGACACTTCAGGCAGTTTCTAAATAGATGCGACGAAACCAGCTCCAAGGTCTATCCCAACAAAGCCTGTGTGCTTTGGTGCTCCTTGAATAACTCCATATTGAAAGCAGATCTTTCAGACATTACTCTCAGTGGACAGAAAATTGAAAGGCAGAACAAGTTGAAATACCTTGGAGTAACATTCGATCGCGGGCTATCATATAAGCACCAGTTGATCACATCATACAGAAGTGCAAGAGAGGTTTGGCAGCCCTAAAAACAATTGCTGCAGCGCACCTGGAGCAGAGACTACTGTTTCTCCTGTATCATCAGCTGATCTTGTCTGTAATCGAGTATGGCTTTGGAATACCTACGCTGTCAATATCACTATATGAACGACTGGAACGCATTCAAAATGACGGGATGAGTATAGACTGGGGCTGTACGCGAGATACCCCCATTGTAATGATGCGGCACATGCTTGGATTGTTGGCAATTAGATCCAGATATGCTTATATGGAAGTTTTCCATTCATGTGCAATGGCCCAGGTAAAAGCGTATATGCAAGTAACGACAGAGAAAAGGCATCCTTGCATGGGAACATACCTGACAACAAAGGAGCAAGAATAAAGTGCGGGATGTCATGGATGGCGCAGGCAGATGCTATTAGACAGGTGAGCACAGCTGAAAATATATTCAAGAGAGAAGAGTGGAGTAAGTCAGATGAGAGCTGGATGAACTGGCTGCAAGTCATCATCAGCCTTGGTAGAGAGTGCAGAACTTGGGCCAATGGGAGAGAAGAGCTGGAAATACATCAGCTGATAAATGATAATGCTGGGGATGATGAAGCCATTGTGTACACTGATGGGTCTGTAATCCATGTTAATAATTCTGGGTGGGGCTTCTATGCTAGAGTAAAGGGCAAAATCGTCGCTGAACATAGCGGGGCTTACATGAAAACAACCTCCAGCATGAGAATGGAGGTAGAGGCAGCTACTGCTGCCTTAAGATGGCTGTCTGACACTTCATTAACAAGGGCAGTTATTGTATCAGACTCACAATCCATGCTTCGATAGGTCCAAAATAGATGGCTCCGACATGAATGGGAAACTTCTATATAAGCATTGAATCTTCAAGAACTCATATGGATCTACTGTCCTGATCATGCAGGGGTACGTGACAATGAAAGAGCTGTCAAACTAGCTTCAAGAGCACTCATAGAAGGTGCATTGGACATGGATAAGAGAGAAATACTGAGGGCAATTCATGATCGCCTATTAGAGAATGACACTGCAATCGATGAATCATCAAGGCTAAGACTGCTGGAATTTGGCATCAAACGTAAGACCAGCAGGGATGGACGTATGAGAACCGCATCCGGCGTGTATACAACCAGTGCGCAACAGGAACAATTAGCATTCATGCCTTCGACATTTGCTGAAGAAGACTGAGCACCTATGGGTTTGCCTGGAGTGCAATGACGTCGATTCTGATAAAAAATAACAAAGGTGTTAAGGTTGATTTTGCCCTGTTCAATATTTGATTATGATAAGGTACTGTAAGTTTGTGGAACTGTTGTTGTACTGTAACAATGTTGACGTTTTAGTTTATTTTATTGTATTTTATTTTGTATATTTTATTATTTAGATAATAATATTTCAAATGCATGTGAGAATAAATGTATTCAGTATGAATGAGAAGAGAAAGGAAGGGCAGAGTGTTAGACCAGGATGCGTTCCTAGTTCTAAACCCTTTGAAAATAAAGTCCATTTGTTATATACTTGTAAAATTGGAACTTGGTAATGTAGACTACCCAAACTCTAACTCTTCCGGTGGTTTCCAGAACGAAGGCTGCATTGTAATGCTGTCAACAGGTTTCCTCATTTTACATCCTGTCCATTACCAATGTCTTCTTCTCGTCTCTTGTTCCACTGGCACTTTTTTGTCATCAGTTCCACATTGGTGATTTTGTCATCAGTTCCACATTGGTGATTTTGTCATCAGTTCCACATTGGTGATTTTGTTACACCATTTCAATCTTTCGATTCTACACAAGCCCTCATATCTGAGAGTCTGTAACTTCTAGTTTATTGTTATTGTTGTTCTCCATGTTTTACAGCCATACATTAGGATTGACGTGACGTTTGAGTCTTATTTGTTGTGTTGGACTTGATCTTCATATATTTCCCAATGGAAAGAACGTTCCTCTTGCTTTTGTAGTCTTTATTTGTATTGCTATCTGTCCCTCCAACTCTGTCAATGTTGCTGCTAAGATGTATGTATGATTCTGCATCTTGTGGGAGTGTTTCCAGTGCACACCTGTTATCCTTTTTCTGTATTTATCTGTGTTTTTTTCTTGCATATTTTCGTACCCACTTGCAGTGCCCTCGCATCAAGCGCTTTCCTTTTGCCTTGTGTCTGGTTACGCTTAAGGGCAGAGATCAAGATCGCAGGGAAAATCTAGATCATCAGTTTGTTTAGTCAAAGTCAACTGAATTCCATTTCTGTGGGCTGATGTCGATGTTTGTCCGAGTATATGCATACTTTATTAAGTTAATAATCTTCTGGGGGACTCCATAATGCCCCATCAGTTTCCAAAATGATTTTCTGTCTACACTGTCAAATGCATTTTCATAGTCCGCATATCCAATGTAAAGAGGTTAGTACAATTCTAAACTTTGTTCAACCATTATTCGTAATGTGGCTATCTGCAGAGCTGGCGTTGTGCGATGCGAGCGGTGCGGCCGCACTCGGAGCTGTCTTCAAGGAGGAGCCGAAATAACAGAAACATTGCGGTAATATTGTGTGATCCACCACTATAGTATGAAACTGACCCTCAAAACAGAACAATACAGCACAGCACAGGGGGTGAGAGCCCCAAAACAAGATGTCTACCACCTTGAAAAATGTCTATGTCCTGCTGTCGGTATCTGGTGCATTGTGTGTTGTATGTATGCATTTTTTTTTCTGCCAGAATGCTTTTCAGGTTTTTGTTACATGCGGTTCAGGTTTTTTTTAATGTCTTATTCATAGCATGTTTTTTCATCTACTCTCAAAATTACATCGCGCGTGACCAACTAAGTATAGCAGATGTTCCTCGTCAGCGAGTCGTGGGCACAAATTAGAAAGTAACCAGACACGACATCGCCATAACAGAATCCGTGCCAGCCGCATGCTATTTTGCATCATTCTTTAACCAAGGACAATGTAATATTCTTGAGTGTTAACAGTACACAAGATATTTAGAAAAATGTCTGTAAGAATAACATTGTTTGTTAAATAAACCTCCTACACACAAATTTCAAGAAAGAAAAGGGTTTATCAAGTACACGTAGATCGATACAGCCTTACGCCATTTTGATAGTTCTGTACGCAAGGATGCTAAAATATAAACCTATGTGCTTTATCACCACGTTTGACTCCTATATGTCTCTGAGACAGCAAAGAAATGATAGATTCCCTGCTCACTCGAATATGTTGTAAGAAGCTATTAATGTGAGGTCGCTTTCGCATAAACCTGCCAAACTTGATTCAAAGAGTGGAATACAGGCATTAGAAATTAGATGTGGCAGAAACTTAGATTTTGACATTAGAGTTAGAGACAAGAATACGGGCATTAGAAATTAGATGTTACAGAAAGATCCTTGGAATACTGTGTATGGATCGTGTAACAGATGAACAGATACGACGGACATTTAGAATCTCCGTAGGCCAATATGAAAACCTTCTCATAACAACAAAGAGATGGGAACCAACATGCTATGGACACTTATCAATCTCATGTTTTCGCCCAACGATTTTCCTTCACGGCTTAGAACCGTTAAAAGAAGACATGGCAGGCAAGAAAAAAATTGAATTGACAAAATAAAAGAATGGACCCATGCACCTGTCACGGAACTAGACGGACTAACAATCGATAGACAAATGTGACGGCAACTAGTCAAGCGGTTAAGAATTGTGGTGCTCGAATGACCGAGTGTTAAGGAACATGTTAATTAAAGTCAAGAAAGTGTGCCGTTGTGTATGGAGAAGGCACTTTTTAACAAAGCTGTGTTATATAATGCCTGCATTACCAGCACGCTTCTGTACGGCAGCGAAACATGGACAACCTTTGTCAAGCACGAAAAAATGCTTAGTCCCTTCCATCTACGATGTTTACGCTACATTCTTCATATTTTGAGAAAGGACAAAGTGACAAGTGTTGGGTTACTGTCACGCGCTGGCCTTCTAAGCATGTATACACTTTCTTAGGCAGCGAAGTCTACGCCTACTTGGCCATGTCTGCCACATGGAAGATGTTCGCATCCCCAAAAATATTTTCTAAGGATAACTGGCAGAATAAGAATAATAGCCTGACGACTGCAGCTGAGACTCAAAGAAAGATGTGTGCACGAGAGATATGAAGCCACTGGACATAAATCTAACAAACTGGGAAGGTGAAGCTGCCGACCACACCAAGTGGAGGTGATCCCTACGGTGCCAACTCACATTGGGCGAAAATAAGCTCTAACACCAAGCAGACGAGAAAAGAAACCACCGAAAACTACACCAGGCAAAATAGCAGGTGATAGCTATCACCTCAGGGCGCATCATCCTTTTGTCACTTATGACTTATAGAAGCTTCTACGTTTGCAGCGGTTGTTTGTATAACAATCTTTTTGACAAGATAGGGTTGCCAGCCAAGTCTCTAACGGCATGCCTTGTTGCAGCAACAGTCCTATTTCTTTACCCTGATGAAATAAAGATTTCGTTCATTCCTCGACTTTTGTTAAGTCCTCAGTCAGCTGCTATAACCACTCAGGGGATGTCCCATTTATGATCACAAACTAATTTTCATGCTATCATTTAAATAAGCTGTTTACGACTCTTAGGAGACAGGCTGTTTTTTTTTCTTTTTGCTTGTGTAGTGTATTGCATATTGCCCCGAGCAGATTCTAGAGACAGACAAATGAAGAACTAATCCCTCAAGCATGTCGTATGAGGTTGTGCGCAGGACCGGCTCTAGGGTATGTATATATATATGTATATGTGTGGGTTTATGTGTATGTATGTATGTCTATATGTTTATTTGCTTCGGAAAAACGATAATCCAGCCCTGTGCTGGCTGACAGAAACAATAATAGTTATATTAATAGTTATTGTCAGGTCTTAGTAATTATCAACGCTGCACTAGAGTTGCCAAAGTTCATTTATTTTTTAATGGCATTTGCGCTCTAATATAACCTGCGGACTTCTGTCTAGATCGAAAGGCACGTGCTTCGCCAGACGAAGGCAATCACGGTAGCGAAATCAGAAAAATAGAGTAACACAGACGCTTAAGCACATGAAACGTGCGCATATATGTATTGATACAAATATATGTATATACACTTATTTACAATGATGAAGAAGAGCCACAGAAAATAACATATGTATGTTTGTTTTATTTGTTTCGTCAGAATTACGATGTTTTTCGTCTTATTAGTTTTTTTTTTTTAAACGTCACTCGATTTTTCCGCACCCAACATGTCGTCGCCCTAGTTCGTCTAAAACCGACTCTGGTTTGTACATTATTTTAGCTGGCAACCGCATCAGTTAGAATATATTGTTACAAAAATCACCGCTGCTAAAGCACATATATGCGTCAGTGCAGACTTCCCGCAAGCGGAACAACTGCATTAGTACGCTCATGATCCATGAGGGGGGAAAAGAGAACTGAAGGAAAGGTGTTGTGGGTGAGTCATGCACCTGAGTTGACAGTTCACCGTGTCAGGATTTACAACGTCCAATTTCGCTCCTTCCGTTAAAGGTATGGAAATATCTCTCATCGAATCGAAACGTATAATTTAACGTCAAGCCTTGCAATCATCAATTTACGCCACTGACGGATAATATAGTGTCTGCCGCTCCTTAAGCATTGACGTATATTTATGTGTGAGCTCAGAGGCGTAGGTGTTGGTCGTGATGATTCTAGGTGTTGTTGTAAAACAGTTCATGAAGCCTTTTTGTTTGCGTATTTTTCCTGGGCTTTTTCATCTGGGCGTGTAGCGAGTTTATTTGGAGCATTTTGTGTGGATGTTGAGTATAAAATGGGTGTGGTGTTTCGTGTGGGTGTTTGTTGTTCATGTTTAGTGCGTGTTTGATGTGGGGCGGGGGGGGGGGGGGGGGAAGAAGTTCCTTAAAACCAAACCAAACCTAAATGTGGGCGCATGCGTTATAGTGGTGTGTGCGTCTGGTTTGATGTGGTTAGTGGATGTGAACATTTTTGTGCGGGCATTTAGTGTGGTTGTTTTGTGAATATACCAGGCTTTTCTATAAGTTGTTGACAAATCTCAAGTCACGTCTCAAGTCTCTCGGCACAAATCTCAATTTGCATCTCAAGTCTCTCGGCACAAATCTCAAGTCGCGTTTCCAGTCTCTCGGCACAAATCTCAAGTCGCGTTTCCAGTCTCTCGGCACAAATCTCAAGTCGCGTTTCAAGTCTCTCGGCACAAATCTCAAGTCGCGTCTCAAGTCTCTCGGAACAAATCTCAAGTCTCTCGGCACAAATCTCAAGTCGAGTCTCAAGATTCCAACAGTAGCTTTCAAGTCGATCTGACATTTTTTGAAATCTAAAGCATTTCATATTCACAACTGATTTTATTCAAACAATCACATTTATCACTGTTAATAATAATTATAAATAATTAGTTTTTTTTTTAAAATTTACTGACTGCTTTTATGTTATCGACTCTTAACAAAACGGTTTTTTTTTCCCGTATGGTTGCATTTAAATGACGCCGGCGAAGTTGGTTGACCAAAACAAGCAAGGCCTGAGGCAAGTCGAGTCTCTAAGAATAATAATAAAAATAAAGAAAAACTCGAATCGAGGCTCGAATCGAATCGCTATGGTGACTTATGAACGAGTCCATCGAGTCGACAACACTGGAATGTGCAGTTATGTCCGGTTAGTGTGACTGCAGAGTTAATATTTTGTTTGGGTGTTTGGAATGCTTGCTATGTGTACATTTAACGCTGGCGTTTGATGACGATACTATGCACACGTTAATTGTCTGTGCTTGGCGTGAACGATCTCTTTATACCGACTTTCAGCGTATGTTGTCACAGTTTTGTATATATTTATCGAAGTGTTTGGGCTAACCATTTTGTTTTTATTGAACATGAGTATTTAGGACTGTATAATTCATTTTTGATATGCACTGTAATTGTGTTGGGAAGTCAGGTATTGGTAGTACCTCTGGTGAAGGAGCTGTCATGCCCTTTTCAGGGCAGCTCAGCCACCTTTGGTCCAAACCTGGCATCCAGCTCTCACCTGTGGCTCCTCGTAGCTGTCAGCATGTGACAGCGGCCACCCCCGGACAACGGCTTTGACAGGCCGGCTAAACTAGGTGAGGGTAGCCGAATGGTTATAAACCTTCGGTGAGTTAGGGTCTGCCTACCCATGCATGCGAAGACTGGATTCGATAGACTGCGCAGAAGAAACCACCTGTTGGTTCAACGGGCATGACGGCGATTACCAGCAACGCGCTGTGGAGCGTAAGGAGCACGGCGAGGCACGTAGAAAGCCCTGGTCATCCACTGCACCTGACTTCATCTCCAGTCGTCTTCACTTGTCTTGCCACTGGATTGAGATGGACCCAGGCGAGAGAGTGAGGTCGACGAATTGCGCAACTCTTCCTCACTTTAATCCAAATCACCGCGCAAGTCACTCTTTCATCCATTCATTCATTCATCCATCCACTCACAACAAGTCCTGTGGCGATGGGCGAGCGGCGAAGCGGCAGGAGTGGGTACGCTGGCAGTCGTAGTCGCAGACCTACACACAGGCGGCTCAGGCCATATGGTCGTCTTCCACTGATCGGAGCAGCAGTGGGATTCGGCAGCCCCCTGAGTGTCTGAGCAGCCCTCTTTAGGAAAGCACTGCTCACCTCCATGGCATGAGGAAGGGGCTAGAAAAGGTGCCCTAAACATTGCCTGCTTCACCATTACCTAACCAGCTTACCGCGGTTGGTGGGTACCCTACTTCGGCGGTCGACATATAAGAAACAGAAAGGACAGATTTTTCCCCCTCATTCTAGGCGCATGGAATGTGCGCACTTTACTTGACAAAGACTTTAACGCAAACAGACCTGAGAGACGAACTGCCCTGATTGGGAGAGAACTGGCCAGGTACAACATTGACATAGCAGCACTGAGTGAAACTCGACTTGCAGGCGAGGGCCAACTTTGCGAAAAGGGTGCAGGTTATACATTCTTTTGGAGCGGAAGAGGAACTGAAGAAAGACGAGAAGCAGGGGTTGGATTTGCAATCAAAACAGCAATTGTCAGCAAGTTAGCGGGGGCCCCAAAGGGAATAAATGACCGACTCATGACGGTCAAGATCCCTCTGTTCTATGGAAGAAAACATGCCACCATCATTAGCGCGTATGCACCAACTATGACAAACCAGGATGATGTCAAGGATAAGTTTTACGAAGAACTACATGCAGTCATTGCATCAGTTCCTAAAGCAGATAAGCTCATCATTCTTGGTGACTTTAATGCAAGAGTAGGCTCAGATAACATCTCCTGGAATGGCACTATTGGTAGGTACGGCGTGGGTCGCTGTAACAGTAATGGACTTCGTCTCCTCCAGACTTGCGCAGAACATGACTGTTACGTGCAGTCTTTGATATCTTACAATATAATACATTTGTATGCTTGTTATGTTCGCAAATATTTTGTAAACAAAATAGATACTTTTTAGTGCTTAAGGAAAAGTCAGTATTGAGTTACTTCCCTTGAAAGGAGTGTCGTCACTTCGATCGAACTCCGCGGATGAATCCAGTTTTACTGCGATTTATTCTTTGTTTGGGTAGAAATAGGTTGTTCTTGCTTCAGTGTATCTATGGCCTGAATTTATGTGTATTGTTTGTCTGGGTAGGACGAGTCTGTCTTATATCTGAATATCTTGGCATGTCTAAGTCGAACTATATGGTCTTTTGTCTCTAGAAAGGTCAAAGGCTGTTCGGCGGATGTGTCGCTAGAGAGGTGTGATTTGGCTTCGCCCTGATGGGGCTGTGATTTTTGTGTAGCGGCTTGTCGCCGGAAAAAGTGATGTCAGTATTTATGGGGAAAGTGATAGTCGTCTAGACCTATCGTGTATGCTTTACCCCAGTGTTTATTCTTATTGCCAAGGAATGGCAGAATCATATTTCTGATACCAAGGTAACAAAAGATTCTCCTTATGAACTCTCTTACGAAGCCACCGTTTTCCGATAGGCACGATTTGTACGTCTGAGAGAATATATTTAACTAGATGAAGATGACATTCATTCCTAGCAGCACTATATCTTGTATGATGAAGTCAATTGTATCATGATAGTGTGACAGGGGCGCTAGGGGTACCTCACACCCAAGACCCGTGCACTAAGAAAATTTATAAAGGATCGTTTGACAGGGGTGGCAATTATTGGTTGCTTGCAACCCTCTCAGCAGCAGACTCTACAATTCAAGCAACCCAAAGCCTTATGCAGATCAACATTTAATTCTACCGAACAGAACCGAACACCAAACAAACAATCCAACAAACACCCAGTCAGTGTTCATAGACTGTGTGCTCAAGGCATTTACAGCTTGGCTCTTGTGTGTCTTCTTAGTCTGTTCTCACTGGGCGGCTCTCTCAAACATAGACCGGTTTCGCCGCTTGCTACCCCTTTTTATAAGCCCTGGCCTAACCACTCAATTTACTGCGCTCTACGCGGATTAATCTGCGCCGCACAGATAACACACGCGATTATTGCTCCAGAATGCATGAAAACACAGATTTACACAACTAGAGCAAAAACACAACTAATTCGTAGGCTTATTATGGCCTTGTAATAAATCGGCTTGAAGATAACGTGATCAAAAGGCACTAAACCACATAGACAATATGACTGCCCAGATGGGGCCAGCGCCTAGAACGACAGACCTCAAGATGGCGCTGTCACATATTCCCCGCCTGATTTTGTTGTCGTCCCGACAACTACACTAAATCAGGCTCCCCAGTCGTATTCTCCAAATCTGGAGGATCACCTTTTCCTTCACTTCGTCTCAGGTCATTGCCGGTGACTCTAATGCTCGGACTCGCTCTGTCCGTTCGTTGGATGATATATGGACCCCCTGTCATTGTGGGAGCACGAACTACAACGTACTCGTCTTCTGACCACATATCACGAATCTCGGATCTCTCAGCGTCGTGCATTCTCTTCTTCACCAATTCTCCGACCTGTAGTGGAGTAGAACACGACAGCTTGTCACATCTCTCTTTCCGGACTGCTGCAAAACTCTGCAACGGTGGCTCTGCTCTTACGTGCGCCCCTCGTAGCCTGGAAACGTGTCCTTCAACGAGTTTTAGATGAGTCTCCTCCTCTAAATGTCGACCACTTTTCCTGGCGCCCTTATGGTGACAGTTGCCACGGCCATCTCTTGGCTTGCACTCTGACGGCAATGTAGATGTGTTGGTACGCTTAGAGAGGGCGCTCTTTGATGGGCAAACCGATATCAAATGGTCCGGGGACCTACAATGGAAACATCGCTTAGGAAGCGGGCCCTGGGGACACTTGGCTGCCATGTGGTTCGAAAGGTCTCCACAGTTGAAGCATCTTATTTTCCTAGGCTTCCTTGGTGCCCTGGGTCGCCTCCTGCTACCCTTACATCCCTGGCCGCCTTTGACTTTCTTCCCTGCAATAAGCACCTCACACTCCGGTCGACCACCAACCCTCTTTATCTTTGAGCCATTCTGCTCCCCTTCTGTAACCTGACTCCCAGCCGCAGAGGGGTCTAGTTTAACGCCTGTGGACATCGATTCTGTACGTGGCCTAGTTCTCTGCATCTAAAACAACGAACTGTCCTGGTACGTCTCCCCTGCTCCTGAGACATCGCATCAATTTTAGCCTCTAATTGAGCCACCTGTGCTCTCAGCCGCTCTACTTCTGCGCCTAATGCGTGTGTATCTGGCACAGTCTCTGTTCTTGCCACTTCAACACTGGCAACACCAGCCCCCGAAGCTGCTTCGACACTGGCAACACCAGCCCCAGAAGTGGGCTCAGTCTCCAAAAACCGTAGGGCATAGTCCCTCACCGACGTGAACGATGCTGTTGGCTCCTTGATGATCATTTCCTTTGCAAGCTTTCTTAGTAGGTCATCTCTCAGACAAGCAGCAAACTGGTTACGAAGAAAGGATGGCGCCAAAGGAGTGACGTTGTTCTGCTTTTGTGCCCTTACAGCACTTTCAAACACCTCGGGAATGCGATGGGAGAATTCCCAAAGAGACTCCCTTGCACCTTGCCGGGTAGAGTAGAACGCGGCCATTACTTCTGGGATGCTCCGACGCTCCCCATACACCCTAAGAATGGAATGTAGCATTGCTTCTGGGTCACCGTCATCAGCCTGAATCCTCAGCTCCCTACGGACACTTGGGGTCACACTGTCAAGAATAACATCTGCCTGGTCCTCTTTACTCATCATCCCTACTCTCCAGGCAGCTCTCACCTCTCTGACATATTCCTCGGCCGTAGGACCCGTGCGCTCCCCAAAGCACCGCACCCTCTTGTGAGTAGGTACCACGATGTACTGCACTCGTTCTGGTTGACGATTTAGCCCTACTACAGGGTCATCCACCTCAGCCACATCTTCGTTATCAGTTCTACTAGCAGCGCGTGTGTTGCGTGCCGCCATCTTGTTGCTAGTAGAGTTGACTAGAAATCTTGACAAACTGGATGATCCCGTCCCTCGCCTTGCACTGAACTGGGTGTTCTACTGTTTCGGCTGTTGCTGCTCTGATTGCTGAAGAGTTGCTTCACTGCGTGCTGTCTGTCAATCCTGCCGACGACGCCACTTGTGACAGGGGTGCTAGGGGTACCTCACACCCAAGACCCGTGCACTAAGAAAATTTATAAAGGATCGTTTGACAGGGGTTGCAATTATTGGTTGCTTGCAACCCTCTCAGCAGCAGACTCTACAATTCAAGCAACCCAAAGCCTTATGCAGATCAACATTTAATTCTACCGAACAGAACCGAACACCAAACAAACAATCCAACAAACACCCAGTCAGTGTTCATAGACTGTGTGCTCAAGGCATTTACAGCTTGGCTCTTGTGTGTCTTCTTAGTCTGTTCTCACTGGGCGGCTCTCTCAAACATAGACCGGTTTCGCCGCTTGCTACCCCTTTTTATAAGCCCTGGCCTAACCACTCAATTTACTGCGCTCTACGCGGATTAATCTGCGCCACACAGATAACACTCGCGGTTATTGCTCCAGAATGCATGAAAACACAGATTTACACAACTAGAGCAAAAACACAACTAATTCGTAGGCTTATTATGAGCTTGTAATAAATCGGCTTGAAGATAACGTGATCAAAAGGCACTAAACCACATAGACAATATGACTGCCCAGATGGGGCCAGCGCCTAGAACGTTAGACCTCAAGATGGCGCTGTCACAATAGAATCTACAGAGCTATGAGAACATTTAATGAACGACTAACTTTAATACAGATTCATTATCTGTATCCAAACGTGAGTGACAGCTCACGAGAGAAGCCATCTTGTATCCCAATATTTTGTGACTTTCAAGAAGAGAAAGAGATACCCCGTATTATCGCTTGATGAGTCCAGAGATCACTGCTACACATGAGAACCCAGTACTAGCGGTTCAATATGATTATATGAAAAATATGTGCTGAATATTATTTCAAGGAATCTTCGCTAGACGAGGTTAGGTCCAGAAGCCATCTTGAATGTTGTTTATAATCTGACGTGCTTTGTCAGTAAACTCAGATGATATATGATAAAGTCTTTTTAGTTGATAACTCTATTTTCATTGCTCATCAGTTGATAACTATAAGCCCACTAGAACATCACCAGAGTTAAATGCTGTGTTGTTGTGTTGCTCGTGGTTTGAGTATGGAATGTCAACTCGACCTACGCAGTGGTGTGTAGACATGGAGTGAGAGTATAATATGCAAATGATAAGAAGAGTTCGTGGTGTTGACAAATGGTCTTTTTCTTTCACTCATGTATGGCTGGAAGTCATCGACACCAACGACTGTGTACCTTTGCTACAGTTTAATGGGACGTACACACTCGACAGCACAGATAGTGACAAATCACAGGTTGGCATAATACATCATGGTACAGTGGATAAATGGTCTTGCAATGATACATGGGCACTCATGTAGAATAATAGCATAATGGACTGTCAGTAGACAAGCACTCAGTATTGCCCATATATATATATCATCTGAGTTTACTGACAAAGCACGTCAGATTATAAACAACATTCAAGATGGCTTCTAGACCTAACGTCGTCTAGCGAAGATTCCTTACAATAATGTTCAGCACATATTTTTCATATAATCATATTGAACCGCTAGTAATGGGTTCTCATGTGTAGCAGTGGTCTCTGGACTCATCAAGCGATAATACGGGGCATCCCTTTCTCTTCTTGAGAGTCACAAAATATTTGGATACAGGATGGCTTCTCTCGTGAGCTGTCACTCACGTTTGGATACAGATAATGCATCTGTATTAAAGTTAGTCATTCATTAAATGATCTCATTGCTCTGTAGATTCTATCATGATACAATTGACTTCATCATACAAGATATAGTGCTGCTAGGAATGAATGTCATCTTCATCTAGTTAAATATATTCTCTCAGACGTACAAATCGTGCCTATCGAAAAACGGTGGCTTCGTAAGAGAGTTCATAAGGAGAATCTTTTGTTACCTTGGTATCAGAAATATGATTCTGCCATTCCTTGGCAATAAGAATAAACACTGGGGTAAAGCATACACGATAGGTCTAGACGACTATCACTTTCCCCATAAATACTGAGATCACTTTTCCGGCGACAAGCCGCTACACAAAAATCACAGCCCCCATCAGGGCGAAGCCAAATCACACCTCTCTAGCGACACATCCGCCGAACAGCCCTTTGACCTTTCTAGAGACAAAAGACCATATAGTTCGACTTAGACATGCCAAGATATTCAGATATAAGACAGACTCGTCCTACCCAGACAAACAATACACATAAATTCAGGCCATAGATACACTGAAGCAAGAACAACCTATTTCTACCCAAACAAAGAATAAATCGCAGTAAAACTGGATTCATCCGCGGAGTTCGATCGAAAGACGACACTCCTTTCAAGGGAAGTAACTCAATAATGACTTTTCCTTAAGCACTAAAAAGTATCTATTTTGTTTACAAAATATTTGCGAACATAACAAGCATACAAATGTATTATATGGTAAGATATCAAAGACTGCACGTAACAGTCTTACCACACCTCCCGGGAAGAAAAAAAAATGGAACTTTTTTTTTTTTTTGAAATACATCTAGGAGCAACGTACAATAGGCTCACAACGCATGAATAATGCGCAGATGAAAATATCAGGAATAAATATAACGCCTAATATGAGGCTAAGTCGACTTATGGAGCGACTGGTGAGAATGTATCTCATAAACTGAGAGAATTTATTTCTCTACAAATAAATTTTTCCAGGAAGGTGTCATCAAAGTATAATACAATTCTGGCAATTACACAATGCCTAAAAAATTTCATACCATAATTTCGTATTAGATATCTTAAATTTATGATTTATGAAGAAAAATAATCAAAGCACAGCGGTGAATAAACATCAATGAACCGCTAAGTAGTGATACAATCATTATATTATTAAATTACAAATGTGTATCTATCTTGATATAGAAAGGAACTATTATAAACTAGACATATCAAGAAGTCTAAGATCTAATAGTTATGTGGAATCATGTGGGCATCTTGACAGAATGTCTGCCGTCACATTATCTGATCCACGAATAGCTCGCACAGAGAAATGAAAAGGTTGAAGAGCAATTGCATATCGAGTAGACCTCGAGCTCTTCAAATTCTTACTCTGTATAGCAGTAAGAGCTTTTTGGTCGGTTTCTACTATGAAATGTGCGCCTAGAAGGAATCTCTGTAGTTTGAGGATCGACCAAACCATAGCTAATAGCTCACGGTCTAAAACCGAATAATTCCTTTCTGCCGCATTAAGTTTTCTGGAAATATACATTACAGGATGCAGAGTTCCAGAGTACTCTTGCATTAGTGCCGCTCCAATCCCAGTGGATGAAGCGTCACTACGAAGAACAAATGTCTTATCTTTAGTAGGTAACACTAAAATAGGTGGTGTTGAAAACAATGTTTTAATCTTATCCAAAGAGCATTGGCATTCCTGAGACCAGTGGACCATATTAGGCGAACCTTTCTTTAAAAGTATAGAAAGAGGTGCCATGATAGGGGATAGATTCTGAATGAATCTGCCATAAAATTGAATAAGACCTAACAGACTTCTCACCTGTTTTTTAGTCTTAGGGATAGAGATGTTAAGTATCTTACTAGTATTATGGTCCTCTGTCTTTAGGAAACCATGACCAACTCGGTGGCCTAGGAAAGAAATTTCGCTAAAACCAATATAGGCTTTAGAGGGTTTCGCTGTTAGGTTGTGCTCGCGCAAAGTAGACAGCAATTCATCTAACCCTGAATAGTGATCTTTCCAAGTATCGCTGAAAAGACAGATGTCGTCTAGATATGCAATGACATCTGACCGATAAGATAGGATTCGGCGCATCATGCGTACGAATGTAGCTGGTGCGTTAATAAGACCGAAAGGCATAAAATTCCATTGGAACAAACCTCTAGGTGTTGAAAAAGCCGTGAGAGGTTTGGCGCGTTCAGATAAAGGAACTTGCCAATATCCTTTAGACAAATCAAGTTTAGTGAAAAAATGAGATTTGGAGAGTCGAGTAAGTAGCTCTTCCAGTAAAGGCATAGGTTCGGCATCGAACTTCGTTACTTGATTCAATTTGCGATAGTCAACGCAAAGACGTATGTTATTGTCTTTTTTCCGAACAATAACCATCGGCGAAGAATATGCAGAGGTGGATGGTTCGATTATTTTCAAATCTATCATCTCATCCAACTCTTTCTCGACCTGTGCTTGAAAATGTATAGGTATAGGATAAGGTCTAACCCTAATAGGAGTATGGTCAGTTAGAACAATGTCATGTTCAATGACATGAGTTTGTCCAGGGATGTCAGTAAGTACATCCTGAAATATTTGCAACATAGTTGAAACTTTATCGCTGTTCTCCTAGAGACAAATCAGGAGAGACAGTAACGTTCTTCCATGATTCACTAGAATGAAGTGGGATCATTGGAAGAGGAAGATTTACATCTGAAAAACTTGTTTCCTCATCCTGTATCACGGACAGTGATGAGTAATGACCATGTTGTACTGGAGAATTATCCGTTGCTTGGAAAATGGGTTGCAAATAATCCGGACGTTCATGGAATTCAGTAAGCATATTGATGTGGAAGGTTTTATGCTTCCCATCAATATCGACAATATAGTCGACATCGGAAATTTTCGATATTATATCGTACGGACCTTTCCAAGAAATAAGTAGTCTGTTTTCCCTACAAGGTAGTAATACAAATGCTTTGTCACCAGGACAAAGTTGTCGTAAGCATCTCTTCTTATTGGCAAATTGCCTTGCCTTCTGTTTCGCAAATTCAGAAGAAGAAGTTGCTAATTTGCATGCTTCGATAATCTTTTGTCTCAACGCGATGACATATTCGTAGGATGACTTTGTGTCATCGTCAATATTGTCAGCTGTTATGAGATCATGAAGCAACGACATAGGGCCACGCGGACGCGCGCCAAAGACGAGTTCAAAGGGGGAAAATCCTGTATGTTCATTGGGGACCTCTCTGTAAGCGAAGAGGGCCGCAGGTAAAACTCTGTCCCAGTCTTGAGGATGATCCTCAGTTATCTTCCCTAGTAAGTTTTTAAGTGTTCTATTAAGGCGTTCGACCATCCCATTAGACATTGGATGATAGATACTACTTAAAGATCTATCTATCTGCAGAGTAGACATTACTTGAGACATGGTATCTGATATTAGTTGGGTGCCATGGTCTGACAATATCTCTCCGGGGAACCCCAGACGAGAAAATATAAGCCAAAGAGCATCTGCAATATCAGCAGTAGTAATGCTCTTCAGAGGAATAGCCTCTGGCCAACGTGTGCACATATCAACACACGTCAAGATAAACTGATGTCCTCTGGCAGACTTGATCTTAAATGGACCAATAATGTCTATGGCCATTTTTTGAAACGGCCGAATAGGAATGTCCGCCGCCTGAATGGGTGCAGCATGCCGTGGACCTTTGGATTTAACTTCCTGACATACTTTACAAGATCGACAATAAATCCGTATGTCCTTGTTTACCAATGGCCAAAAGAAAGCCGCAAGGACTCTTGACTTAGTACGGGAAAAACACATGTGTCCAGCACACTGAGAGTCGTGAGCGTGCTGCAAAATTTTAACTCTCAAATTCTTGGGAACCAGGATTTGAGAATGACTTGACGTAATGGAGTCTTGAACCATACGTACAAGTACGCCATTCTTCTCTGTAATCCATGATTTACGACTTGTGTCTTTATTCGGATCACCTTTAGTTGCAAGAATGAAGAATTTCTTCAGAGTGGGATCATCTTCTTGCTGTTTTATAAACGAGTCACGAGAAATTACCAAGGGATCATCTTGGTTATGCACTTCATTATCTTCAGTAGATGAAGTTTGAGGCATATTAAGAGCCTGAGCTCTAGTGACTACGGCGTTAGCAATCTGCATGTTTTGCCTTTCCCACGCGGAAATTTGTTGCGGAGTGCATTCTTTGACTCCATGAATGCGACCGATGATGAGGTCAGCGATCGGATTCGGAAGAAGACATGCGTGTACATCTCCTGTAAAGAAAGAGTAGCAATCCTAATGATAGCAGTAGAGTATTTCTCTAATGTGCCGCCAAATGTTACACATTTGACTACTTGTCCAGTGGCACGGGAAGGATCTACGAGTGACTGCCTAACACCAATTGTGGTGCATCCAGAATCAAATAGCACGGAGACTGGATTGTTATTTACTAAACCCTTATGTAAGACAAGAGAACCTCTTCCATCATGCGCGACTGATGCAGGAAGAGCAGGAAGAGGATGGCCGCAGCTTAAAGTAGACACTGTGGTTGGCTCAAATAATGTTTTGCATTGGGGGCACTGAGATGCTCTCCCAAAATCAAAAGCGGCACATGCCATATTATTAGCGTCATTATTGTCTTTACTCTGTTTATAGGCTTCATGGGACTCTTGTTGTGCAGAGTTTGCCTGAAAATGTGGTTTATGTCTTCTGTTTTGAGATCTACCTCGGTTATCATTACCTCTGTAGTTATTGTTACCTCTATTGTAACCCCTATTTGGGTTTGAGTCATAGTTCTCTTGGTTACCATTATCATATTCATTATAATGAGTATCTCTGTAATTGCGATCTTGTTGACTCCAAGACGGATACATCGGATAGTTTCTATAATTACTTCCTCTAATTACTTCCTCTATGGAAATTGCTATAATTGTGACCACCCCTGTGTCGAGAGCTATCAGCTCGTCTCCAGTTCTTTGAAGAAGAACCCTGAAATGATTGGTTACCTTGGTTTTGATAACTATTATGGTTACCTTTTTTATCAAATCTGTTTTGAGGTCCCTGAAATCTGTGTGAATAATTGGGATTGTATGGTGTTGCTGAAGCAACTGGCATACTCTCCTTAATCTTAGTGTTGCCAAAAGTCACGTCGGGGTGTGCAGTGACATATTGGGAACAATATTCTTCCATTTCCTTTAGAGATTTTGGTTTACGCTCATGTATAAATTCAAGGAATGGTTTGTTAACACATGACATAATCTTATCTCTGAGCAACAAATCCATAAGTCCTTCATTCGTTTTTTCTGTTTTGGAAAGCTCAATCCAACGATCAACTGTGAGACGTGCCTTTGCAATGAATTCTGAGAATTCTACACCTGTCTCAGGCACCATCGTCTTAAACAAAAGGCGATAGCCTTCCTCACTTAGCTGGTATTTTTTTATCAAAGCCGCCCTAATGACATCATAATTATCCTTATCTGCTTCTCCTACAAGGCATAACCTAGTCAGAGATTCACCTTTCAAGTTTTCTGCTAATTGGTTAGCATATTGTGATTTATCCACATTATGTGTACGACAAGAACGTTCAAATCTATCCAGCCAGAATGTAATATCGTCACTGGACTGATTGAACGGTGGAACCTTAACCTTGTAAGTAGAAGGTTTACCATTACCACTAGATGCCTGATTAACATTACTCATACTTGTCAATCTCAATTTCTCTAACTCAAATTCATGTTCTCTTATTGCTTTTTTTTCTTCAGCTTCTCTGTCTAATCTTTTTTGTTCAGCTTCCCTGTCTAATCTTTTTTGTTCAGCAGCAGCTTCTCTTTCTAATTTTTTTTGTTCAGCTTCACTGTCTAATCTTTTTTGTTCAGCAGCAGCTTCTCTTTCTAATTTTTTTTGTTCAGCTTCAAATCTCCTTTCCTCCACCTGCATCTGCAATTTCTTTAGTTCAGCAGCAGCATCAGCTTCTTTTTCTAATCTTTTCTCTTCAGCCAGAGCTTTTCTCTCTTCTGCAGCAGCTTTTTTCTCTTCAGCAGCAGCAGCAGCTTTTTTCTCTTCAGCAGCAGCTTTTCTCTCCTCTGCAGCAGCTTTTCTCTCTTCAGCAGCAGCAGCAGCTTTTTTCTCTTCTGCAGCTAATGCTTTGTCATATTGAGCAACTGCCCATTCTTCTAATTGTTGACCAGTCTTATCAAGGGCTTTCCCTTGTATAATGAAGTATTCTAATGTAGACATGATGTCTAACAATAATACTAATCACCTGAAATAATAATAATACCACAAGTTCTTAATGACTTGATTAATCAGCACACTATCCCAATATCTGTGGGTCACAAGCCTTAATAAGGTCTTGTATAACAGTAATAATAATCAAGTACTGGTTTATACCATAATCCAAGTGCAGTGCACAAGCAATAGTGTCTTATGAAATATACCTATATAAAACATATGTCAACCAACAGAATACATAAAGTACAAATAAGACTGACAATACGAAAACGTTTGCAGAAATCAAATAAATCAAATAGGGAAATCAATGAAAATAATCACTGAATCTGCAAGGAATAACAACACAAATGACGTCACAGTATATGAATATAAATTGTGAATAGAACTGAAAGATAGAAAAGGGTAGACCAACAAATTACAAACAAATCAAAACAAAACTAAAGAACAAAGAAATATTACAAAAATAACAATAATTACAGTCTTCACAGCTAACAAAAATAGCAACTAGTTGTTGCAAGCAAATTTCCAATTAAGGAAATTGCACCTAAAGAAAACGCCCACAACGGACCCTCTATAACGTGGGATATTCTGTTGTGAGGCCACCGCCCAACCTAAACACAACCCGCTGACATATAAACTAACATACTATACAAACAAATAACATGTAAACATAAATATATAAATTATGTGTATGATAGTATGTGTTGCAAAATAGGCCCAGTTTTACAGTAATGGCAAAGTTATTCTTATAAAAATAAATAAACTGCCACTTTATTGAATTACAAATTCTGGCCTTAAATATTAAAGTTCAACACAATAGCAGAACATAAGAAGATCCATCGATGAAAGTAGGGCTTTTATGTTCAACCACTTTTCAACAACAGGACAGTTTATATATAATATATATATATGGGCAATACTGAGTGCTTGTCTACTGACAGTCCATTATGCTATTATTCTACATGAGTGCCCATGTATCATTGCAAGACCATTTATCCACTGTACCATGATGTATTATGCCAACCTGTGATTTGTCACTATCTGTGCTGTCGAGTGTGAACGTATCATCTCTGTACTGTGAAACTCTGCAATGTCTAAGTGTAAAAATGTCAACAACGCTGACCTACATACTGCATTCACTTGACAGGTCACGTGACGAAGTGTTGACAAAGAGCAAACTAATACTGCAAGTGTGTCGTATCAGCCACAGGAAACGGTCTGGTATCGGTAGTCTGTTGACTTCTCAATTTCTGCGAGGTCAAACCCAGAAAGCTGGTCCACCAGTTGATAAAGTCTATATGGTGTTCTGATTACAACCTCTTGTAATGGGTATAGTGGCCACCGCTGTAAAGATATTTCGGGTCACTGTAAAAGATCGGTGTTGTTTGCTCCACTGTAGTGTACACAAACCAGTGCTACAATCCCAGCAATCAGTGGTGTTAATGATGGGTGTGTGCTGGAAGACAAAGGTCAGCAACGACTGTGTACCTTTGCTACAGTTTAATGGGACGTACACACTCGACAGCACAGATAGTGACAAATCACAGGTTGGCATAATACATCATGGTACAGTGGATAAATGGTCTTGCAATGATACATGGGCACTCATGTAGAATAATAGCATAATGGACTGTCAGTAGACAAGCACTCAGTATTGCCCATATATATATAACATCTGAGTTTACTGACAAAGCACGTCAGATTATAAACAACATTCAAGATGGCTTCTAGACCTAACGTCGTCTAGCGAAGATTCCTTACAATAATGTTCAGCACATATTTTTCATATAATCATATTGAAACGCTAGTAATGGGTTCTCATGTGTAGCAGTGGTCTCTGGACTCATCAAGCGATAATACGGGGCATCCCTTTCTCTTCTTGAGAGTCACAAAATATTTGGATACAGGATGGCTTCTCTCGTGAGCTGTCACTCACGTTTGGATACAGATAATGCATCTGTATTAAAGTTAGTCATTCATTAAATGATCTCATTGCTCTGTAGATTCTATCATGATACAATTGACTTCATCATACAAGATATAGTGCTGCTAGGAATGAATGTCATCTTCATCTAGTTAAATATATTCTCTCAGACGTACAAATCGTGCCTATCGAAAAACGGTGGCTTCGTAAGAGAGTTCATAAGGAGAATCTTTTGTTACCTTGGTATCAGAAATATGATTCTGCCATTCCTTGGCAATAAGAATAAACACTGGGGTAAAGCATACACGATAGGTCTAGACGACTATCACTTTCCCCATAAATACTGAGATCACTTTTCCGGCGACAAGCCGCTACACAAAAATCACAGCCCCCATCAGGGCGAAGCCAAATCACACCTCTCTAGCGACACATCCGCCGAACAGCCCTTTGACCTTTCTAGAGACAAAAGACCATATAGTTCGACTTAGACATGCCAAGATATTCAGATATAAGACAGACTCGTCCTACCCAGACAAACAATACACATAAATTATGGCCATAGATACACTGAAGCAAGAACAACCTATTTCTACCCAAACAAAGAATAAATCGCAGTAAAACTGGATTCATCCGCGGAGTTCGATCGAAAGACGACACTCCTTTCAAGGGAAGTAACTCAATAATGACTTTTCCTTAAGCACTAAAAAGTATCTATTTTGTTTACAAAATATTTGCGAACATAACAAGCATACAAATGTATTATATGGTAAGATATCAAAGACTGCACGTAACAATATATATATATGGGCAATACTGAGTGCTTGTCTACTGACAGTCCATTATGCTATTATTCTACATGAGTGCCCATGTATCATTGCAAGACCATTTATCCACTGTACCATGATGTATTATGCCAACCTGTGATTTGTCACTATCTGTGCTGTCGAGTGTGTACGTCCAATTAAACTGTAGCAAAGGTAAACAGTCGTTGGTGTCGATGACTTCCAGCCATACATGAGTGTGAGAAAAAAACCATTTGTCAACACCACGAACTCTTCTTATCATTCGCATATTATACTCACAATCTATGTCTACACACCACTGCGTAGGTCGAGTTGACATTCCATACTCAAACCACAAGCAACACAACAACACAACATGTAGCTCTGGTGATGTTCAAGTGAGCTTATATTTATCAACTGATGATGAGCAAAGAAAATAGAGTTATCAAAAAAGAGAGACTTTATCAATGACCTCCTTGTCACCAACACAATTTTTCGACTTCCTACCCGCAACAGGACCTCCTGGATGCACCCTCGCTCAAAGCATTGGCACCTAATTGACTATGTAATTGTTAGGAAGAAGGACAGGCAAGATGTCCGGGTGACCAAGTCCATGTGTGGTGCCGAATGCTGGACTGATCATCGCCTCATTGTATCTAAACTTAAAATTCGTATCCAACCAGCCAGGCGCCCTCAGGGGAAGAAAACTCAAAAGAGGCTGGATGTTACCAAACTAAAGAAGACAAAAATCAAACAGTCATTTACTGACACCTTAGAAGATCGTCTCAAATCTATCTCGCTAGACGGCCAAAGTGTGGAAACAAATTGGGCAGCCCTAAGTGAGCAGATCTACAACACTGCTACAGAGGTCCTGGGTCCTTCCATCAAGAAACAAAATGACTGGTTTGATGAGAACTCAGATGATATAAAGCAGATGTTGGCTGAGAAACACCATCTCCATAAAGCATATTTAAATGATCCAAAATCTACATCCAAGAAAGACGCTTTCAACAACATGCGTAGAATCGTCCAACATAAACTACACCAGATGCGGGATTCATGGCTGAGTAATAAAGCAGATGAGCTCCAAGGCTTTGCTGACAGCCATGACTTGAAAAACTTTTACCTTGCACTCAAAGCGGTCTATGGTCCAACATCATCAGGATCATTTCCCCTCCTTAATGCAGATGGAAAAAAACACTAATTACAGACAAGGAAAAAATGCTCCAACGCTGGGCTGAACATTTTAATAATATCTTGAACCAGCCATCATCTATTAACGACGAAGCCATCATCCGCCTGCCCCAAATTCCTATAAATGAAGCATTAGATGATGTACCAACTCTGGAGGAAACTAAAAAAGCGATTCGTCAACTGTCTAGTGGAAAGGCCCCTGGCTCCGATTCAATTCCTGTTGAGGTTTATAAAGATGGCGGTGCAGTTCTGATAGAGAAACTTCATATGATCTTCCAGCAAATGTGGCAGAGTGAAACCATCCCACACGATCTTAAAGATGCCTCAATTATACATCTATATAAACGTAAAGGTAATCGCCAAGACTGCAACAATCATCGAGGCATCTCTCTTTTATCAATCGCTGGGAAGATATTCGCCAGAATTCTTTTGAATCGCCTTACGGCTCATCTTGACAAAGGTCTTTTACCTGAAAGTCAGTGTGGATTCCGGAAAGAACGTGGAACCACAGATATGGTGTTCGCTGCAAGACAGCTACAAGAAAAATGCCAAGAACAGCACTGTGACCTGTACTCAGCTTTCATCGACTTGACAAAGGCGTTCGACACGGTCAGTAGAGAGGGTCTATGGAAGATCATGGCAAAATACGGCTGCCCAAAGAAATGTATCACAATAGTGCAGCAACTGCATGATGGAATGCAGGCTAGAGTTCAGGAAAACGGTGAGCTATCAGAGCCTTTCCCCGTCTCAAATGGAGTTAAACAAGGGTGCGTACTTGCACCGACTCTGTTCAGTATCATGTTTTCTGCTACGCTGACTGATGCTTTTAGGGACGGGGACACAGGAATCGACATTAGTTATCGTATTGATGGAAAATTGTTTAACCTTAGGAGGCTTCAAGCAAAAACCAAGGTCAAATCACACACCATCAGAGATCTTCTGTTTGCTGATGATTGTGCCCTCAATGCTGGCTCAGAGGCTGATCTGCAGCATAGTGTGGATAGATTCTCCGAAGCCTGCGCCAACTTTGG
Source organism: Oreohelix idahoensis (assembly GCA_024509875.1). Taxonomy (NCBI): domain Eukaryota; kingdom Metazoa; phylum Mollusca; class Gastropoda; order Stylommatophora; family Oreohelicidae; genus Oreohelix; species Oreohelix idahoensis. Next base: position 335,703 of record JAMPIV010014934.1, on the reverse strand, counting down.
GCTTACCATCAACACGAAGAAAACAGAAATCATGTACCAGCCAGCTCCTGGCACAGTTTATACTGAGCCAGTCATCAAGGTTAATGGTGAGAAACTGAATGTTGTGAACAGATTCACATACCTTGGTAGCACACTATCCCAGAACATTGTCATTGATGATGAGGTGAACACCAGGATCTCCAAAGCCAGCAGCACATTTGGCAGACTATACACCAACGTTTGGCATCGAAGTGGCATTAGTCTACAGACAAAGCTGAAGGTGTACAGAGCTGCGGTGCTTCCAGTGCTGCTATATGCATGTGAAACATGGACTGTATACAGGCGCCACGTAAAGAAGCTAAACCACTTCCATACAGTCTGTCTCAGGAAGATAATGAACATCAAATGGCAAGACAAGATCCCGGATACCGCCGTTCTTGACAGAGCTGGTATCCCTAGTATTGATACTATTCTGATGCAGTCACAAATTCGCTGGGCAGGTCATGTAGTCCGCATGCCAGACCATCGACTGCCAAAGATACTCTTTTATGGTGAGATGCAGAAGGGTAAACGCTCCCATGGTGGCCAAAAGAAGCGCTTCAAAGACACGTTAAAGACGTCATTGAAAACCTTTGACATAAACCCAGACACATGGGAAGCTGCTGCACAAGACCGAACTGCTTGGCGCACATCTCTTCGTAAAGGTGCAGCAGCATGCGAATCATCCAGAAGAGCAGCAGCGGAACAGCGGAGACAAGCTAGAAAGGACCGTGTAATAAAACCTTCACATGAAGCAAACATTCCCTGCCCACACTGTCCGAGATCTTTCCAGGCCCGCATCGGGCTCATCAGTCACCTTCGTACCCATAGACTAACCTAACATATTCCTAAATAATTGGATGAACAGAGTGGTCTTCATCACCCGTGATGGACGAACAACCAACCAATTGTGCGCACATTTGAAGTAGAATTTTCAAGTGAAATCTTTGAGTATGTTTATTGACTGTGTTGTCTAGACGTGTGTTGTATGTTATTATGGGTTTTTAATGGTATTGTTGAACATATTCTTAGAGTATGTGTTTGTATTCACTCATTCATTCATTTCATTTTCCGCACCTCATATAGCACGAAGCCATCATCACAGTTACTGCCAAGGATGTATCCTGAATCAACGTATGTATGTGCTCTTGCAGTGGAGGTGTCTGTTGCGATGTTGTTACATGATGCGATTGCTAGCAACATGCACGTCTCATATTATAGTCGCCTCTTACGGCTTGTGTTTATATGACCATAAGTAATTAGTGCGGCTGGTTGCATAAGTAGTGGCGTGATGCTGACCACATTAACGCTAGTGTGCCGTATGGTCAAGAAAATATGAGCCTAACACCATGTGCCCAATGGGCGTGAAACGGGATCCTTTACCTTTACCTTTAACCCTTTTATAAGTAGTACTAAATATTTAATGTTTGTCTTGTTTTTTATAAGATTGGTTAACGACGATAAGGGTGGAAGTTTGGCGTGCAAGTAAAACGTATATTGAATATGGATGTTTGGTGTGACCCCTATTTTGTAAAATTGATGATGGCATATGATGTGGACACAACTTGTGTGTGTTTAGCGTGAGTGCATAGTGTGTTTGTAATGACCACATGAAAAAAAATATTGCTGTATTTAATTACATGCTGATGAAGGACCTCAATATTTATATCTGGACATGGCCCGGGTTATGTTCTACCCTCACAATTGGATGTACAATAAAACAAAAATCCTATAAATAAGGCTGAGTTTGTTGCGTGGGTGGAGATGATGATTACTGGATTCGTAAATGAGAAGATGAGGCCTTGACTGTTTTTTTTTCAAAAACCGAGATCACGTGATTGCACAGAAGTGTGTGGTTTGGCGTCAGCAACTCCTGTTTTGGGGGCTACTAATATAGCCGTCTTTCAAGTAATTATTGCAGCATAGCGTGGAAGCGGAAGCCCTTTTTGTTTTGTATTTTCAGCTGAAGTATTTTTGTGCCCGCGCCCTAGCTTTATGACAATGTTCATTATTAAATAATTGTGTTATTGTCTATGCCACTGTTATTTGAGTAAGAGTTGCATAATTTAAAGGACTACCGCCCTTTTTAGGACGGTTCATTGATTGGCTGCTGTCTTTTATGATGGATAATTGAATACTGCTGGTTTTATGAAGATGCAACAGGTCAATAACATTTTTGTTACGTTTTGACAGCCCCGTGCGACTTTTAGTATAGTTTAACACAGGCATGGAAAACATGAAAAGAAGCTTTGAACCGTTAGGAATTGTTGCGGGCCTATTGCTCTGATCATGCGGAGTGGGCGGCAATGAGAGAGCCTTGCTTCTACGGCACTCATAGTGGGGACACTGGATATGGATAAGGGAGAAATACTAAAGGCAATTAATGTTCGTCTGTTAGAGAATGAGACTGAAATATATGAATAACCAAGGCCAAGGTTGCCGGAATCGGGCATCAAACGTAAGACTAGCAAGGATGTACGTATGAAAGGATACACGCATGGTGTATACAACCAGCACGCTACAGGAACAGTTAGTATTCACATCCTCGACATTAGCTGAGGGAGACTGAGCACCTATGTGTTTGCCCGGGGTGCAACGATGTCGATTCTGATCAACTATAACAATAATAACAATTAACAAGACCTGGGAACACTTAAGCGTACTAAGATCTACTTTTTTTTCAGTGTTGTTGTAGTCTACCAAATACACTATTTTATTGAAACTACTTTGACAGTTTTTCAAACACCAATAATACAAATAACTCCACGTGCATGCCGAATGAAGAAAGCAATTATGGCAAGCAAAAATGTTCATTAATTGAAGACACTGACACTTTTCTGGTTCTTGTGATCAATTCCACGTTAGTGATGTTGTCATCAGTTCCACGTTAGTGATGTTGTCATCAGTTCCACGTTAGTGATGTTGTCATCAGTTCCACGTTAGTGATGTTGTCATCAGTTCCACGTTAGTGATCTCGTGATCAGTTCCACGTTAGTGATCTTGTCATACCACATCAATCCTTATGTGGTGAAGTGGGATGTTATAAATATTTATAGGGGACTTAGTGTACTGACTGAGATCAGCTGTGAAGGTATCTATATCTAATAAGAGTAGTGTATTATAGATAACCTTACTTGCTGCCACATATATATATATCTCAGTCAGAATTATTCTGGAATAGTGTGATGACTACGTTGTATGTCTAGGGTATGTGTATGATGAAGTGTAAGTCATAACAACAACAGACAGATAAACAATTTAATTTATTCCACCACACTTGACAACACTGTGACACTCACATACATATAACACTCTAAAGGATATCTTAAAGGAGTCACTGATAACTTTTCAAATAACAATATGTATTCATTGCTGTTATGAATGAATATGTGTCCTGATTCAAATACAAAGGGAACCAGGAATCACAATCAATTTTAATTACAAGTTATATGTACAGAATTTCTCAATATGAATATTGTAGTGACATATATTATTAAAAGTATCCTATGTGTGTCAGTTGTGTAGTAGTAATATGAGATAATACTGGTTTTGTTTTGTTCAAGCTCTGTTGGTATTTGTCATCATGACTTCAATAGTTTGTCTTTATGGGAGCTAGTATTGGAGATGTTCTCAGTTCCTGTTATTAAAACAATTTACTTCCCCTCTTAAGTTTATGTTACACTGTTATTTTAAGATGGGGTACATAATTTTGAGCTCAGCTGGCCACATCAGCTTATCTTGCGTGATGGCGGCAGGAAAAGACTCCTCTGCTCGATTTCTCCCCTGTGCTCTGGAGACACCTCACTGATAGCTAAATGGACTAAGGAGTATGCTGTCCGACTCTGGATTCAGCAAAGCTCTGACCAGGTGCTGCTCAATACCATCAAGACCACGGTCCCTGAAAACAAGAAGGATGTACCTTCTACTTCATAACTAATTTATACTCTCTTTTTACACTGAGCACAATACATCACAAACATTGAGTTCAGAGCGTTAGGCCAACTGTCAGCTTCATCTGAAATACTTTATACCAGTATTAACCTCCTTAATGGTTACTACGCCTCTGCACTTCCAGCATTATTTCTGTCTAATCAATAATCTAGGTGTCAGTGTACTGTTTGGCCATTCCATGCAGTTTTACTTTCCTCCGACACCTTCTGTTCAGGCTGGAGCATTATAGGCTTTACATCATGTTTGCTACTGAACTACACATATATACAGGCATAAATTAACAATTCACATTCAATTTTCATTAAAAGATACTGAATGTTTCAAGCTTACCACAATTCATGGAAACAAACACAGATACGTTGATTAGCAATGAATTCTGGCACAAATACTGGCACAAATTCCCATCTGCTTATGTTCCAGGCTTTTATTTTAGCAAAAATGTGAGCTGGCTTCAACGCACTGTTGCTTTATCAAGCTTATTTGAACTAGTGGTCTCGAACTAACGCTCCTAAGTGAGTATATCAGCGAGTCTGGCCAATGGAGCCACGTTTCGACAAGGGTTTGAAAAAATTTTAACTTCCTACGTCTCCCCCAACAACCAAAGATAGTATTTATAGTCCGACCAATCGTGTTTAGTCTTATATTTGTTGCGCTCCAATCAATTTGGAGTTTACATGGTAGGCTATTTCTGTACGTAAGGTTTTTTCAAACACGTTATAAAAAAATTTTATGAGCAGAAATGATTTCATGCTGTCAGGCATCCCCACTATTTTATTTTGGTTATAACTTGTTAATTCCTAGACTATTTGCGTAACGTTTTACATATTCTTTGTCAGCAAACCCTAAGGAACCCAAATATACAAATTTAAAAGAGCTAAGTGGCTGCGTTCAAAATATGCAATTTCTTCGACCTCCTGTTTCGAAGATGTGCTGTCTGGGTACTGTAATGTTTTCAAACGTAAACCCATCTAATGTTATCTTTTCTAATAAGCGTTTTTCGTGATTTTAAAACCTAACTCTGGGAAGGGTAGTGAATTTATCACTGTCCGTCTGAAAAAAAAGTTAGTGCATGTGGCCTTACACGCGTGATAGTAGTAATTGTGTATCGCGCGACGCGTGTTGCATGCGTTCCTGATTTTCAGCCCTCCCTCTCTCTTTCTATTTGAGTCCATCTGTTCGTTCGTTTTGGTAACGCAGTATAATTAATGTTAGGGTTAATTTAGGTCATTACGCAGTCTGCCTCTCAATGTTTTTCCAAGAAATACAGCACACGTTTCATTGAAGAAAGCGGGTAATAATATAGTAGGCTTTTACTATCAACGTGAAAGCGTTACAATTTGCAGACGAAGCATAAAACAAAGGGGATTTCGAGTACATTCCTTGTGACAGCACTGTTATTTTACCATTGCTCTTTTCTTTATTAGAATTTATTTGTTACGCTTTACATTTACCTTTTAATTTATATATGTGGATTAGAATATTCCACGACATCTCCCCTCTTAAAACAGACATTATATGTCAGTCCTTTATTCTATATACACATAGAGAAATTTATTATTATTTCTGGGGTTTACGGTGATTCTCATCACACGGATGGCGGCTTAAAAAATCCGCTCCCAAATTTGTTTTTCCAGATATATATACTCAATGCTAAAATTATATGGAGCCAAAAGTAAAGACCATCGGAGTAACCTGGAGTTCTCATGCCTAGCCTGTGCTAGAAACGATAAAGGTTTGTGGTCTGTTTGCAACTTAAAGGCCTTCCCATACAGATAAATATTGAATTTCTTTATTGCCCATATTACTGCAAGACATTCTTTTTCGCTAGTTGAGTAATTGATTTCAGCTTTATTCAATTTTCTGCTAGCATATGCCACTGGGCTTAATTCCCCATCCAATGCATCTGATTTCTGTAGTAGAGTTGCACCTAACCCAATATTACTTGCATCCGTCCTTACTATGAATTCTTGACTTAAGTCAGGTAATTTCAAAATGGGTTTACTTGTGAGCTTTTCCTTCAATTCTTGGTAAGTCATTTCACATTGTGGTGTCCATGTAATGCGATCTGGATGTCCTTTACGTGTCAAATCAGTTAACGGTGCACATATGGAATTAAAGTTTTTGATATACTTCTGGTAGAAACCACATAATGAGACAAAGGATCTCACGTCCTTCTTGGTTTGTGGTCTCGGGGCTTTCTGTAGTTTCTCTAAATTCTTTGGGTCAGGGGTCATGTTTCCCTGATAAACTGTGTGTCCCAAAAATTCCAATTCTTTACATCCAACGCAACATTTGGTTGGTCGGGCTGTTAAATTTGCCTCCCTAAGTCGATTAAACAGCATGTTCAGAGAGTCAATGTGTTCCTCAAATGTTTCTGTTGCTATCAGGATATCATCCATGAAATTTGTTATACATGGATTATTCAGAGGGTCCAATAATTTTCTCATCATTCTAGAGAAGACACTAGGCGCATTCTTCAATCCAAATGGCAATCTATTAAACTCATAGTGTCCTTCTGAGGTACTAAAAGCTAGGTATGGTCTAACCTCGGGCGTTACTGGAATCTGATAGTATCCTTTACTCAGATCCACTTTTGAGAAACATTTAGCTTTATTTAGTCTGGCAAACAGCTGATTTGTATCCGGCAATGGATCCACCTGTCCTTCTGTAATAGCATTCAGTCTCCTGTAATCTATACAGAGTCTATGTTCTCCAGAGGGCTTCCTTAAGAGTACAACACCGGAACTATATGAGGATTCACTGTGTGAAATAATTCCCTCCTTCAATAGATAGTCTATCTCTTCCTTCAAAGCTTTCTCCTTAGCAAACGGAATCGAATATGGTTTCATACAGACAGGTGTGGGGTCTATCAGTTTCATATCATATTCCAATAGGTTTGTATGCCCTGGTCGGTCTGTTAACACCTCTGCATGATTATTTAGAACCTGTTGCACTCTCTCTTTCTGAGTTTTCGTTAAATGTGTACTGATTTTCATCTGTGCTGCTGTCTCACAGGGGTGTAATGGATATTCAAATGATGAAAGTGGTTCCTTTTTCATCTCCATGGCGATGGACAAGGTCAACAAGTGTGTCTCTTCCTGATGTTCTCTTTCCAAATATTTCTTCAGGAGATTCACATGATAGATTTTTTCTTTCCCCTTCTTATCTATCTTATAATTTGTTCTAGACACCTTCTCTAAAACTGTATATGGACCCTGCCATCCAATTTGTAACTTATTCTGACTCCCGGGCAAAAGAAGCAGTACTTTCTCTCCCACAGCCAAATTTCTGTCTTTCGCCTTCCTGTTATAATAGGCAGCATGTTTCTTCCTGGCTTGTTTCAAATTTTCATTGGCAAGTTTCCAGCCAGTTTTTAAACGAGTGGTCAGCTCATTCACATATTGGTATGAAGATGTAATGTTTTCCTCTGCCTTTTCATCAGTCCACGTTCTTAACAAAGCTTCGAGTGGAACTTTTATTGGCCTTCCAAACAATAATGTTGCCGGGGCCATACCGGTTGAACTATGGGGTACCTCCCTATAAGCAAAGAGGGCGGCGTGCAGGTACTGGTCCCATGTATCTGGTTTTTCGTGTGCCAACTTTCTCAGGATCGACATCAATGTGCCGTTAAATCTTTCCACTTGGCCGTTCCCTTGGGGATGATACACACTACAATGGAAGTGTTTGGCCTGGAAGATCCTGAAAACTTCTTCAGTTAGTTTCCCCTTGAACTGAGAGCCATTATCAGTCAAGATTTGATTGGGAAAGCCTAACCTTGTAAAAATTGTGAGCAATGCCTCTGCCACATGTTTAGAATCAATCGATGACAGGGCTACTGCCTCTCCCCACATAGAACAAGTGTCCACCAGAGTCAGAATGTAGCTGTTCCTTCTCTTGGTTCGGGTGAGAGGTCCCACAAGATCCACGGCAACTCTCTCAAAGGGTGTTCCCACTATGGGCATTTCCCCCAGAGTTGCTGGTGCAGTCCAATGTTTAGGTGCTACTCGTTGGCACTCTGGACAGGATTTTACATATCGTTTGATATCTTCAGTTATTCCTGGCCAGAAATAGTGACAAGCTATTCGCTGTCCTGTTGCGCTGATTCCCATATGACCACTGAAGGGAATCGCATGCCCTAGTTCCAACACTTTAGTCCTATATGAAGTGGGAAGGACCAGCTGTCCGTGACCATTGGATTCAGATCCAGCCTTCCTATATATCAGTTTGTTCTTCATATAAAACTCTCCCTTGCCTGGAGGTGTATGAGATTTGGGCAACTTCTTGAAACATGGCTTGAGTGTTTTGTCCTCAGCCTGTGCCTTCCTCATCTCATCTGGATGAGTATTTATTGGATTATCCTCCTCCTTGTTTGACTGTGATCTGGTCTGCACTGTTGCCAATATCACAGGTCTCTTGGGATTCCCCAAGAAGACATATCTACACCCCAATATCAGAGGGTAGATTGGCTCATTTATCACTGCTGCTTTTATGATTCCTTCCACATATCGCGTTTTCACTTTTATTCGGGCGACGGGAAGTGTCATGGTCGCTACATCCTTGGTTGCAGTTTGAATCTCCACTGTTTCTGTGGTGTATTGATCGGCCTGCACCAGGTGAGAACTCACAACGGAATCGTAATCTAAACCGGTATCATATAAACATCTTATAGTGACACCATTACAGATGACATCTTCACACACTGGGGGGTGGTATGGTTCCTGTAATTCTTCAGGTTTGCCCTTCTTTTCCTTTTTCCCCGATGTCATAGCAGCAAAATGAGGAGGTTTCCTTCTACAATGGTCAGTGTCATGATTGTTCATCTTACAATTTTTACACCACCTTTTTCCTTGGTTGAAAGATTTTCTTTCATCATATTTTCTTTCATCGAATTGTGGGGTTTTATTTTTATTTTCATACCGTGGCCTATCAAATTGGTGCTTACCTTTGTTTTGATCCTTAGGATCAAATTTATTAAAGTTCTGTGGTGCCCTAAAGTTATCCACTTGTTTCTTTTTATTACCTGTTACCTCTGCTTGAGCTGCTTGATACCTTTCAGCAACATTTAGCAACTCACCCAGCCTCTCTGCACCTTGTTCCATGAGAAACTTTCTCAGGTCTGGAGCCATGGACTCTCTTAGCTGCTCTATAAGGACCATTTCCTTAAGATCTTGGGTTTTCCCCAGAGAAGTCCATTTCTCCAAGTATGTCTCTATTCGTGCAGAGAACTGGTGATAGGTTTCACCTGACAGTAGTTTAGCATTCCTAAATTTTTTCCTATAAAATTCTGCATTCTTTTCATATCTTAACAAAAGAGCCTGCTTTAGCATGTCATAATTTTCCTGATCACCTCTGCTCATTTTTGCAAAAACTTCATAAGCTGCCCCACGAAGTCCTTGAGATAACTTTAAGCTCCACCTTTCTCTCTCTAACCCATATGTGGTAGCTAATAGTTCATACCTATTTAGGTAGCTCTCTATATCATCGTCTTTCTCAACAAAATGATCTAAATGAAAATTCATAGCTGAGGTCGAGGCTCCTTGGCTAGCAGTGGCATCAGAGGCAAAGGGACTGGCACCATTTTCAGGAGCATGGCCTTGAAACTCAAACTCCCTTAGTCGTAACTCATGTTCCCTTTGTAATCTTTTATCTTCTGCTTCCCTCTCTGCAGCTAATTTCTTTTCTTCTCTTTCTGCAGCTAATTTCTTTTCTTCTGCTTCCCTTTCTGCAGTCAATCTTCTTTCTTCTGCTTCCCTTTCTGCAGTCAATCTTCTTTCTTCTGCTTCCAATTTCTTAGCCTCAGCCTCAATCTGCAACCTCTTAGTCTCAGCCTCAGCCTGCAACTTCTTAGTCTCAGCCTCAGCCTCAAATTGTAACTTCTTAATTTCCCTTTCAGCCTCTAACTTTCTTTCGGCTTCAAACCTTCTTTCTTCGCGTTCAATAAATTTGTCACATTCCGTAGTAACATAGGCAACCATAACTTGCCCATCTAATCCTAACTCTTTTGCAGTCTGAACAGCAGCAGATCGAAACTTGGCCAGGTCCGCCATTGTCTATCAGGTAAATTTATACAATGTCTAACCAACAATTTAATCTCTAAATATATATCTAATGGACAACACAGGCACCGTGAGCTCAACCTTATTTAATTCCACCCAAGGATACCTTTTAATTCTTATTATTCCCTGAAGTGAATTACCCCCAATATTTTTAATAGTGAAAGATTCAAAATCCCGGACGAGCCCCCAATATATGTGGTGAAGTGGGATGTTATAAATATTTATAGGGGACTTAGTGTACTGACTGAGATCAGCTGTGAAGGTATCTATATCTAATAAGAGTAGTGTATTATAGATAACCTTACTTGCTGCCACATATATATATATCTCAGTCAGAATTATTCTGGAATAGTGTGATGACTACGTTGTATGTCTAGGGTATGTGTATGATGAAGTGTAAGTCATAACAACAACAGACAGATAAACAATTTAATTTATTCCACCACACTTGACAACACTGTGACACTCACATACATATAACACTCTAAAGGATATCTTAAAGGAGTCACTGATAACTTTTCAAATAACAATATGTATTCATTGCTGTTATGAATGAATATGTGTCCTGATTCAAATACAAAGGGAACCAGGAATCACAATCAATTTTAATTACAAGTTATATGTACAGAATTTCTCAATATGAATATTGTAGTGACATATATTATTAAAAGTATCCTATGTGTGTCAGTTGTGTAGTAGTAATATGAGGTAATACTGGTTTTGTTTTGTTCAAGCTCTGTTGGTATTTGTCATCATGACTTCAATAGTTTGTCTTTATGGGAGCTAGTATTGGAGATGTTCTCAGTTCCTGTTATTAAAACAATTTACTTCCCCTCTTAAGTTTATGTTACAATGTTATTTTAAGATGGGGTACATAATTTTGAGCTCAGCTGGCCACATCAGCTTATCTTGCGTGATGGCGGCAGGAAAAGACTCCTCTGCTCGATTTCTCCCCTGTGCTCTGGAGACACCTCACTGATAGCTAAATGGACTAAGGAGTATGCTGTCCGACTCTGGATTCAGCAAAGCTCTGACCAGGTGCTGCTCAATACCATCAAGACCACGGTCCCTGAAAACAAGAAGGATGTACCTTCTACTTCATAACTAATTTATACTCTCTTTTTACACTGAGCACAATACATCACAAACATTGAGTTCAGAGCGTTAGGCCAACTGTCAGCTTCATCTGAAATACTTTATACCAGTATTAACCTCCTTAATGGTTACTACGCCTCTGCACTTCCAGCATTATTTCTGTCTAATCAATAATCTAGGTGTCAGTGTACTGTTTGGCCATTCCATGCAGTTTTACTTTCCTCCGACACCTTCTGTTCAGGCTGGAGCATTATAGGCTTTACATCATGTTTGCTACTGAACTACACATATATACAGGCCATAAATTAACAATTCACATTCAATTTTCATTAAAAGATACTGAATGTTTCAAGCTTACCACAATTCATGGAAACAAACACAGATACGTTGATTAGCAATGAATTCTGGCACAAATACTGGCACAAATTCCCATCTGCTTATGTTCCAGGCTTTTATTTAGCAAAAATATGAGCTGGCTTCAACGCACTGTTGCTTTATCAAGCTTATTTGAACTAGTGGTCTCGAACTAACGCTCCTAAGTGAGTATATCAGCGAGTCTGGCCAATGGAGCCACGTTTCGACAAGGGTTTGAAAAAATTTTAACTTCCTACGTCTCCCCTAACAACCAAAGATAGTATTTATAGTCCGACCAATCGTGTTTAGTCTTATATTTGTTGCGCTCCAATCAATTTGGAGTTTACATGGTAGGCTATTTCTGTACGTAAGGTTTTTTTCAAACACGTTATAAAAAAAAATTTTATGAGCAGAAATGATTTCATGCTGTCAGGCATCCCCACTATTTTATTTTGGTTATAACTTGTTAATTCCTAGACTATTTGCGTAACGTTTTACATATTCTTTGTCAGCAAACCCTAAGGAACCCAAATATACAAATTTAAAAGAGCTAAGTGGCTGCGTTCAAAATATGCAATTTCTTCGACCTCCTGTTTCGAAGATGTGCTGTCTGGGTACTGTAATGTTTTCAAACGTAAACCCATCTAATGTTATCTTTTCTAATAAGCGTTTTTCGTGATTTTAAAACCTAACTCTGGGAAGGGTAGTGAATTTATCACTGTCCGTCTGAAAAAAAAAGTTAGTGCATGTGGCCTTACACGCGTGATAGTAGTAATTGTGTATCGCGCGACGCGTGTTGCATGCGTTCCTGATTTTCAGCCCTCCCTCTCTCTTTCTATTTGAGTCCATCTGTTCGTTCGTTTTGGTAACGCAGTATAATTAATGTTAGGGTTAATTTAGGTCATTACGCAGTCTGCCTCTCAATGTTTTTCCAAGAAATACAGCACACGTTTCATTGAAGAAAGCGGGTAATAATATAGTAGGCTTTTACTATCAACGTGAAAGCGTTACAATTTGCAGACGAAGCATAAAACAAAGGGGATTTCGAGTACATTCCTTGTGACAGCACTGCTATTTTACCATTGCTCTTTTCTTTATTAGAATTTATTTGTTACGCTTTACATTTACCTTTTAATTTATATATGTGGATTAGAATATTCCACGACACCTTATATTCTACACAATCACCCCTTTATGAGAGTCTGTAGCTTTTCGCATGGTGTTTTTAGTTGTTCTCCATGTATCAGAACCACACAATAGTACTCACTTGACATTTGAGTTGAAAATTTTGATTTCTGTGTTGGAGTTTATCTCTTTTGATCTCAATATGTTTCCCCAGATTTGAAAACAAGATTAGGGTTATGTAAATGATGAAGTGTAAGTCACAACAACAACAGACAGATAAACAATTAAATTTTATTTCACAACACTGTACACCACTGTGACACTCACACACATATAACACTTTATAAGACTATCTGTTAAATAATAGCATACCAGTGTTAAAGACTTGTTGTTGGCCCCAGCGTTGCTCGTCAGAGTGGTTGTTAGGAATAGGAATATCAACTCGACCTACGCAGTGGTGTGTAGACATAGAGTGAGAGTATAATACGCGAATGATGAAAGAGTTCGAAGAGTTGATAAATGTTCTTTTTCTCACTCATGTATGGCTGGACGTCATCGACGCCAACTGCTGTGTACTTTTTGTTACAGTTTAATTGGACGTACACATTCGACAGCACGGATACAGTGACAAATCACAGGTTGGCATAATACATCATGGTACAATTGATAAATGGTCTTGCAATGATACATGGGCACTCGTTGCATAATAGCGCAATGGAATGTCAGTAGACAAGCACTCAGTATTGCCCATATATATATATATATCACCTGAGTTTACTGACAAAGCACGTCAGTTTATAAACAATATTCAAGATGGCTTCTAGACCTAACCTCGTCTAGCGAAGATTCCTTTAAATAATGTTCAGCACATATTTTTCATATAATCATATTGAACCGCTAGTAATGGGTTCTCATCTGTAGCAGTGATCTCTGGACTCATCAAGCGATAGTACGGGGCATCCCTTTTCTCTTCTTGAAAGTCACAAAATATTTGGATACAAGATGGCCGCTGTCGTAAGCTGTCACTCACTTTAGGATACAAACTGGAATCTGTATCAAAGTTAATCCTACATTAAATGTTCTCATTGCTCTGTAGATTCTATCATGATGCAATTGACTTCATCATACAATATGGTGCTGCTAGAAATGAATGTCATCTTCATCTAGTTAAATATTCTCTCAGACGTACAAATCGTGCGTCTGCTTATCGAAAACGATGGCTTCGTAAGAGTTCATAAGAAATGCTTTCTTTACCTTAGCATAAGAAATATGATTCTGCCACTCCTTGGCAATAAGAATAAACACTGGGGTAAAGCATACAGGATAGGTCTAAACGTCTATCACTTTTCCCATCAATCTTGAGATCACTTTTCCCGGCGACAAGCCGATACAGAAACACAACAGCGCCCATCAGGGCGAAGCCAAATCACCTCTCTAGCCACACATCCGCTGAACAGCTTTTGACCTTTCTAGCGACAAAGAACATATAGTTCGACTTAGATATGTAAAGATATACAGATATAAGACCGACTCGTCCTACCTAGACAAACACTACACATAAATTCAGGCCATAGATATTCTGAAGCAAGAACAATCTATTTCTACCCAAACAAAGAACAAATCGCAGTAAAACTGGATTCGTCCGCGGAGTTCGATCTGAGACTCCTTTCAAGGGGAAGTAACTCAATATTGACTTTTCCTTAAGCAAAAGAGTTTCTATTTTGTTTACAAAATATTTGCGAACATAACAAGCATACAAATGTATAATATTGCAAGTTATCAAAGACTGCACGTAACACTATCTTAAATGAGTCAATGGTAAAGTTTCAAATATATATGTATTAATTACTTTCACTAATAGATATCCTGATTCAACTACACAGTGAACCAGGAATCACAATCATATGTAATCGCAATTTATATGTACATAATTTATAAATATGAACCTTGTAGTGACATATTTTATTAGTATTATCCTATGTGTCAGTTTTGTAGTAGTACTATGAAGTAATACTGGTTTTGTTTTCAAGCTATGTTGTTATTTGTCATCATGACTTCAAGTGTTTGTTTCTCTTGGAAATAGTATGGGGAAAAGTTCACAGTTCCTATCAATTTAAACAATGTATTGTCCCTCTGTTTTACTATAATGTCAATTTTAGAGGGGGACACATAATGTTGAGCTCCTCTGGCCACAGAGGCTTAACTTTCGTGATGGCGGCAGGAAAAGACTCCTCTGCTCGATTGCTCCCCTGTGTTCTGGAGACACCTCACTGGTCGCTATCTGGACCCAGGAGTATGCTGTCAGCCTCTAGATTCAGCAAATCTCAGACCAGGTGCTGCTCAATAACTTTATGACCACGGTCCCTGAAACAAGAAGGTTGTACCTCCTATTTCAGAACTAATCTATAATCTATTTCCAGACTGAACACAATACATAACAAACACTGAGTTCAGAGCGGTAGGCCAACTGCTAACTTCATCTGAAACAATTTACACCAGTATACTCCTCCCTAATGGTTACTACGCCTCTGCAATTCCAGCATTATTTCTTTCTAGTCAATAAGATAGGTGTCAGTGTACTGTTTGGCAATTCCATGCAGTTTTACTTTTCTCCGACACCTTCTGTTCAGGTTGGAGCACTATATAGGCTTTGCCTCGTGTTCGCTACTGAACCACACACATATACAGACATAAATTATCAATTTACATTCAATTTTCATTAAAAAGATATTGAATATATCAAGCTTACCACAATTCATGCAAATAATACACAGATACGTTGATTGGCGATGAATAATGGCACAAATTCCGATCTGCCTCTGTCCCAGGCTTTTATTTAGAAAAATATGCACTGGCTTTCAACGCACTGTTTCTCTAGTAAGTTTATTTTAACATGTGGTACTGAACTGACGCTCCTAATTGCCTATATTGGCGGGTCTAACCAATCGGGCCATGTTTACACAGCTTTTCAAAAAAATGTACCCTTCTCACGTTTCCCCTAACAACACAAATTAGTATTTATAGTCCGACTAATCGTGTTTAGCCTTACATTTACTTATATCCAATCAAATAGGCTTTTACATGGTGGCCCATTTCCCGTAAAATAGTGGTTCCAAAACATGCCACTGTGCGATTATTATTTGGTGTTGTCTGACACCCTCACTATTTTCTTTTGGCTATAATTTGTTAATTCCTAGACTATTTGCGTAACACTTAACATATTCTTTGTCAGCAAGTCCTAAGGAACCCAAATATATAAATTTAATGGAGCAAGGAGGTGGCGTTCAAAATATGCATTTTCTTCTACCTCCCGTTCACTTCGATCGATGTGGTGTCTGGGTACTGTCAGGCTTTCAAACGTAAACCAGTATAATGTCATGTTTCCCAATAAGCATTTTTCAGGTTTTTAAACCTAACTCTCGTATGGGTAGTGTTTTTTATCACTGTCGATTTGAAAAAAAGTTAGTGCTTGTGGCCTTACACGCGTGATGGCATTAATTTTGTATCGCGAGACGCGTGTTAGGGTTGCATGCGTTCCTGCTTTCAGCCCTCCCTCGCTATCCTAAGTTCATCTGTCTTTTCATCACGCCGGGTATAAAATGAAATTAATGGAAGTATTAATTTAGGTCATTACGCAGCTTGCCTAGCTCAAGGTTTTCTTAGAAATGCAGTACACGTGTTATTGTATTGTGGAAACGCGTGTATGCTGCTATAGGCTTTATTATCAACGTGAAAGCGTGAGAATATGCAGACGAAGCATAAAAAGGGGTTTTTATTGTTCAGCTAGCATGACGTTCTATTAACACAGGCGTACGCTATTGGAAAGCACGGGTCTTTAACCATTTCTCTATCCTTTTATTGAATTTATTCGTTAGGCTTTACATGTACCTTTTAATTTATATATGTGTATTTAGAATGTCTCACGACACCAATCAAATCAATACTTTTCAGTTCCCATGAGGCATATGTCCTCAAATAAACGTACCCACCCTTCCTGTCCTACGCCATCCATTCTAGGTCTGTCCATGTCTTCGTTATCCATTTCATCTCGGTCTCAAAGTTCTCCAGGTTCCATGCGTTTTTGATATCTTTTTATTTCTCTAATCCTGGTGACTCCAAAAATGGCCAGTCGTTTAATGCTATTGTTGCAAGTGGAACTTATGGAAGGGGAAGTAATCTTTAGAATGTTTTGAACAAATTAAATTTCGAGTTGCAACGCTTGATTAAGCGGATACTCGTCTGACTTTAGGATAGAATTATCTTTTCCTATTTTTCGGGTGACAGAGTACAGATAAGCGTGGGAACGCTGTTTAATCTCAAATGTTGAGATGTGTTTATTCTGTACTGTTTTGAGTCATGTGAATAGCTCGCAGCTAGTCTGCATGTGTTATCGAGAGCGGTGTTCAAGACAGCCGAATCTCGTGACGGGTTTTTTGGCGGGACTAGTGTGTGATTTGGGAGTTGTGTTTTTGGGCGCGGACCGTGTAGGTCGAGTCCCAGTGTTTTTTGGATAATGTATGCCTACGTAGGATTTGAGAAAATGTCGACTTATATATTTCACTGTGTGTACAGCCTATGTGATACACTGCAGTGAAGATTTGTTTAGGCCATATGAAGATTAATGAAGCTGCCGGGTGATGCAGGCTTCGCTGTGTATTAAAGTACTTTTGTAGGCCATATTGTGAAGATTAATGAAGCTGCCGGGTGATGCAGGCTTCGCTGTGTATTAAGGTACTTTTGTAGGCCATATTATGAAGATTAATGAAGCTGCCGGGTAATGCAGGCTTCGCTGTGTATTAAGGTACTTTTGTAGGCCATATTGTGAAGATTAATGAAGCTGCCGGGTGATGCAGGCTTCGCTGTGTATTAAAGTACTTTTGTAGGCCATATTGTGAAGATTAATGAAGCTGCCGGGTGATGCAGGCTTTGCTGTGTATTAAAGTACTTTTGTAGGCCATATTGTGAAGATTAATGAAGCTGCCGGGTGATGCAGGCTTCGCTGTGTATTAAAGTACTTTTGTAGGCCATATTGTGAAGATTAATGAAGCTGCCGGGTGATGCAGGCTTCGCTGTGTATTAAGGTACTTTTGTAGGCTTTATTGAGTATTGGAGTACTGTTTAGGCCAGGATGTGGACAGGCCGTATTATATATATTTAATGCAATGTGGAAATTATATGATTCGTATTTAGCTGTCGAATGTGTGTCATTTATGTCATCGTGTCTGTGTTGTAACGGAATAAACAGTATCGAACTGTTCCAGTCGTTTGCAACCCTTTTTGACTCCTGCATGTACTCTTATGTACGTACTGTGGTGTGCGAACATATCAACACACACCCAGGTCAACATTCCAGACACAGTGACAGGACAGCAGCACACATATATTGAATTAGCCTGTGTGGCGAGGATATAGACCAAACCACTACACTCGCAACAGTGGGTGTAAACAGATTATATAACATTTAGATTTAGCTTCGTTAGCGCCGTTATCAGCTATCATCTGGTTGTTCTTAATACATGCCTTCTGCTCACCTCTCTTCCACTGTTGTTTGATTGGTTCTTTCCATGAGTTCTACATTGGTAATCTTGTAGTACCATTTTAATCCTTCTACTATGTGCAAGCAATATACAGTATAATCAGCAGCAAACAAACGTTACTATGATAACTTAAATTTCAGTCCGTCTATTACATAAATTTCAGTCCGTCTGTTATATAAATTTCAGTCCGTCTATTACATAGATTTCAGTCCTTCTGTTTTGTAAATCTCAGTCCTTTAGTTCTGTAAATCCCAGTCTGCTATTCTATCAATTTAAGTTCTTCTATTCAATAAACTTAAGCACTTCTGTTCTATAAATTTCAGTACTTCCATTCTATTCTATAAATTTCAGACCTTCTAATCTGTACCTTTCAGCTGACTATTCTAAAAATTTCAATCCTTCTAAATTTCAACCCTTCTATTCTATAAATTTCAATCCTTCTATTCTATAAATATCAGTCCTTCTATTCTATAAAGTTCAGTCCTTCTGTTTTATAGATTTCAATCTTTCTATTCCGCTAAAGCAAACTAAAATCAGCAGCAAGGAATGACCTAACTATAATAACTGAATTTAATAACAGCAAGTTACAAATCACATTCCATCGGTTGCACGTAAATGAGACCAAGGGAGGACACCCACTGTTACGTGTATCTATCCGTAATAAAAATCGACCTGGAAGTCTGGGGGATATCATATAAATCAGAAGCTCTACAGAAGAACGAGAAATTGGCAGACTTCGAGTCTATGTCTTGTCGGCCCACACTTTCTTCACGATCAATAGAATCTGTGCACATCATTCTCCGTATTCCTAGTTGGTTCATAAACAGTTTCCCACGATGTTTATTTGACAGACGATTTGCCATTTAGCCTGTAACCCTCTTCAAATGCCATTGTTATGTTGGTTTCATGAATATCTGTTTACTTGTTCACGCGTCTGTTTGTTTATTGTATTTTTATAAATTATAACAACTTTCAGTTCTTTTTTTTTGTTATTTTTTTTCTGCATTTTTATGTGTTTGCCCTTTTACAAATTTTGTCGAAGATTTTTAGAGAAACCATTGAGTCCTCACTGGCTACCAGTTTGGCTTTGCGTCCGCAAGTTTTCCTAATATTTCTATATTCTTCTTCTTCTTCCGTCCTTAGTCAAAGACCGACCAAGCAGTCAGAGGCCATCACGCCTTGTGGCGTCTTAAGGGCAACAGCAGATTGACTTTCTCTGTTATAGTTTCCCATCACGCCTAGCGGCGTCTTTAGGGCAACAACAGATTAATCCATCTGCCGCTGTTTCCGTAATCAGTGTGACAAGCCAACGGGTGATCAGCCCATTGGGCAATATTTCTATATACAATCCAAATATTTCAGTAATTCAGGTTTATCGGACTATTTGCCTGTTTGTATATGGCCACGCCGTGTAAGCACAGCAAACGTTCAGTCCCGATTTATTAAAATTACATTCGTTGCTGTCACTGGCTTAGTTCAAAGGTGACTATGTATTTACGACTTCAGACGTCTCAGAATCGATTTTTCACACGAAAATACACACACTCGCACACATGCACACAGCACACACAGATATGGAACACGTTTGTTATTTCTACATTCATTCATCATCTGTCAAGTCCCCAAGGTTCATAGGTCAACAAGTTTATGCCAGGTTTTCCTGTGCCGTTCCATCAGCTCTTTCCATGCCTTCTTCATCCATGAATGTCTGTCTCCAGTTGTCTTCTCCATGTGTTCTTTTGTCTTTCTCTACATCTCTTACGCTGGGCATTCCAACACAAGGACTGCCTTGTAATACTATCAATAGGTTTCCTCAAATTGTGTCATATCCATGTCCAGCGTCTTTCTGTTTCTGCTACTAACGCTATTTCTGCATGCAAACCCTACAATACACGGAGAAGAGAAGTCAGATGTCGTGGCTTGAGGCGTAGGCCACCATGTCACTCCACAGATCTCGACTTTCGATACGCTCGAGCACTTATGTTGTTGGCCATAGTATAAAACTACCTTTCGCTTCTTTCTGTCATCCTCTACTTCTATGGAATTGGTGGAAAATTATTTTCTGCTTTTTAGCGCATTTGGTAATAACAAGAAAGGTGGGCCCTAAAACTAGATTTTGTTCTTTCACTTGTCTTAATATTTTAAGGGAAATATGACTATCAGTTATAAAATATGCATTATTAGGTTTAATATAAATCTCACAATAAAGTTGGTCATCACTAGAGCTGTGTTTTAAACGAAAGAATCGATATTTTCGTTTTCTGAAGGAGCATATCGATTTAAGCGACACACTACTGTTCACCATCCGATGCCCGCCCATTCAAATACAAAACACAATCTATATTCGAAGTTCCTTGTTTCCTTGACTTAAAAACAGTTACTTTAATGCAGTTATTCCCGTTTTATTTACTTTGTTTAAATCATAAAAGTAATCCCTCGGCTACCGATGGCAATTCGTTCCATAAAACCCATGCATGTTGAAAATATTGTAAGGTGAAACCAATGATACGCTGTTTTCATGGTAATTAATTCCAAACTCTTAACAGAAAACTCCCAAAACACGTAAAATAGGTGTTATATCGCATGTTATTCAGTACTGTACTTGATTTGTACATTTAAAATGGACGTTTAATATAAATATTTAATAAATCGGTATAAAACATTTTAAAAGAAAAAAATAAATAAATTAGCATTTAACGATGAACCTGAAGTGAATCGATGTTGAAATCGATGGAGGCGTAGTGGGTGGGGGGGGGGGGGGGGTGGGGGGGGGGGGGGGTGTGGTGGTGTTTATGGGGGTAGATGAGTCAGACTTGAGGTGGCTTTTCATTTTTTTCTCTTTTGCTGCTACTGGTAAAGACACTGTCCAAAATGTACTGCTTTTGACAACCTGATTTGCATCTTCCTAATGTTTCAAATAACTTAGTCTTCCATTTTTCACACCAGGAGTTCAATATGTTCAATGTTCCGGTGTTTGTTTTTTTTCTTTTTCTTAAACGCTCCTAAGAAAAGGACTATCTTGAACACTTCAAATATTTTGTGTGTGTGAACGTATGAGTGACGTGCCTCGCACTGATTGGTAAAGACTCGACCCACGCGGAAGTCGAGTCCCCACTCTATATGCAAAGACGTCAGATTAAAATGTAGCGAGAACGGGAGCTGCATGCACAGCTTCAACCCTTTACGATGGTGGGGAACATCGCGATTTATGAGCGTCAAAGATTTGAAAGGCGACAAATGTATAAAGCTCACAGGAAGTTCAATAAAAATGATTTACAAAAAACTGTTGACAGAAAGATCTCAACAATACATTTTTGTTGTAGTCGTGAGAAACTTGGCACAAGCGAATAAACAATTTCTTATTCCGCGTTTAAGAAAGAACTTCAGAAAATGATGAAGAAATGCTTCCTATGTCATAATCCATGCTATGTTATAATCGATGTTTTGTGAATTTGACACGGCTTCTATTGTTCGTTCTAATTTTGGCCCCCTTGCAATCGCCGAGCTAAGATAAATTGCTACGTTCACACAGAAAAAACGTCCACAGCAGAATTTGGTTCTGGAAATCGAGAGCCTGGCTTATTCGTTACATAATCAGTTATGTGGGTTATGTTTTTATACTGGGTATGTTGTTGTGTTGATCATGTTGGTTATATTTGTATTCGTGCTGATATTGTGATTACTGTGATAAAGTCAGTTTGAACCTCCCTCCTCAAATCATGTATAAGATATTATTCTATAGATTCTGCTACTATGGTCTTTTTTTAAATTGGACAATAATTGAATAGGGCAACGCCACCACTTTTTGTCAGCGATTCTCGCTGGATTTGAAAGTATTGACGATTTGCTAATGATACCCCCCCCCCCTTTTTTTTTCTCCTAAAGTACAAGATTTCTAGTTGCTCCGTCCTAATTTTTAAAAGTAACGCTAGAATAACTTGGCAAGCGGCCAAGGCATCGTTTAGTTCAAAAGAGTGAAGGAGTATAGGGGTGAAAGAGTAAAAGGGAAAAAAAACTACTGTCCAAAATCTATAAATAACTACGCCACTTGTATTGTATCTAAGTCCCCCAGCAATGGAGTATTTGAAACAAATCTCAACCCGCCCGCACCCTCTCACTTTTTTTTTCCTTCTGACGGAAGCTTGACAGACGCCTATCGCGTGCTTAGAGAGGGGAACACGACGGTGAATTGTAAAAAGAAAAAATCGCGTCTACTTGGAAATTTGAACTCAACTGCATTGTGCAAGAGGCAAAAGGGAAACTAAGAATATTTATGTCTTCATAAAAACGAAAGAGAGTAAATAAAAGAGATACTTTGACAATAGAGTACTGTTGTTTAATATAATACCATATAATAACTTATCGGGACTTAGAACCTTTCTTTCCGTGATATGTTAGCACCGTGAAAAGAGCCCATGATAATAAAAAGGGAAAAGTACAAAATTGAAAACGATGATAAAGAAGAAAATAAAACTTAGATAGAATGATAGATGTAAACAAGCAGTTTAATAATTAATTTTAATAATTAAAATCGCTCCATAAATAACCCAGATATTGTAGAATTGAGACAGACTGGCAGACAGACGGATAACCCAACCATGGTTTAGTTTTGAAAATTGTCCGCTGCAGTCAAATATTATTGACTCAATTTGATTGGGTACACCAATAGTTAGAAAAGGGGAGGTGGAAACTGCAGATTTGTTAGCCACGAGAACCGTATTTTTACATAGTAATAGAGGGATCAGACAAGCAAACGTATTGATAACCCAAAAGGTGGGGTTTTTCAAAAAAGAGAGTTAATTTCGGATGCGCAGTTTCCATTGGCCAAAGAGATTGATAATAGTGATAGGGTACAAGCCTAGAGCGCCATTTGAAGAATAATTTTACAACAAGTGAAAGTTTGACCACAGAAGTGTAGAATTGAAAGTCAGTTTCTGCAGTCTGTACCAGACGGCGATCTGTATTTGGACCAAACGATTGCTAGTCAATCTATTCCTTGTGTATTATTTCATTGATTGCGGTAAGAAATGATTTATTAATAATATGTAGAGGCCATCCCAGATAGGGCGCCTAACAAAAATCTTATGTTGTACGACTTAGCCATTTTGGAAACTTATGACAGCCTATGGAGCAAATGTATGCCTAAGGCAGATTTGGGAAGCAGTCAAAAGAAAAAATTGTATTTGATTATTGCTATAACATTGAAGTAAATTGTAAGACCAGAAAGCTACTGGCAGTCTTTTGCAGATCACAGTGTTCCAAAAACTTTTGGACACTACATATGAGGTCATTCTAAAAAGAAAATAAATTAATAGTCAGAGAGCTACAAAAAGAAGATTGTATCCCTAAATGAAGAGATGAACGATAACAAAGATTAAGTGACAGAGGCGTTGAAGATATGTGGGGAAGAGCAGGTACCCACTGAGGATGATAAAATCACAAAAAGTTAGAGACTGAAGCTATGGATTAGCAAGGGTAGCTGATCACTAGAAATGTTTGAACATGATATTTGTTAAATGTGGAGATATATTTATAAAGTATATTTAGGAAAGCATTATTTCATTGTTGCAGGGTTGAATCGTCTATTATCATGTCAAACATAAATGGAGATGCTGAATACTAGGCATTCTGTCTGGTATATGTGAAGAAATCAGATATCAGATGTTCCTAGGAGACCCTCTTGTGTAGAAGAGTGGGCAGTTATTACAGCAAGTTACTTATTTACTCCAGGAGACCCTCTTGTGAAGAAGAGTGGGCAGTATCATCAGGAAGACTTCCACTTTCAACAAGACCATCAGATAAGCCCTCATGTTTTGGGCTTATGACATTTTATTTAATTATTCTCCACACTTATTTTATTAATACATTTCAAGTGAAGTGATGAGGACATCAGTCTCTCCAACTAGTGATATAGTATAAGACACCAGTTCGTCAGAAAGGGATACAATATAGGAATTTGTTTATTAAACACTTAGTATGGACAAGACGTCCTGCCTATTTAATTAACTGTATATACATATTGATAGATAAAACTACCTTTATTAATTGTTTGAATTTTACTCCTGTTCCAAAAGAATTTGAGGTTCAGGAGAATAAAATTGTAAAAAAAGATTTAATTTCAACAAAAGTTAACCACTGTTTTACTTGAGTTTCTTATCTTGAGTTACAGTTGTGTGTATGTTATCAACATCACATCATACAGTCATTCCCCTAGACACTAGTCAACTAAAATAAATAGGTTCAAAATATATCGAAGAGTGAGATCACCGGGTGGTAGCAGTAGGTTCCCTGAGAATACCTCACCATCAACTATTAGAATCAGGGGCTTACTCTGTACTTGACCTTACTCTGTAGACAAATATTAATAATAACTAATACTTATAACATCAAAACCCACCACAATTACGTTGTTTACTTTACATGGCGAGATGGACAGAACGTTACATTAAAGCACTTGGGGGGGGGGGGGGGGAAGGGGGGGGGGGGAGGAGAGGGGGAGAGAATCACGTCAAAGCCTCGTATAATTTCTTGACATTTATGATAGGAAACTCTATACCAGAGCGATACAAGTCATAAATTCATACATTTTTGTCGTCGTGGGAAAGCGCTTGTGTGATTTCAGACCACCGAGAGCTCTGCCAGAGGTAGAATATCTACCAGAAACGCCTCCGAAAGTCGGACAAGATTGAAGGGTAGGGGTCAGACAAGGGAGCCCCCAAGACCGCTGCTCAGGCAGCAGGTTGGGGACAGCCAAGGGCTACCAAAGGCTAATCTGACAAAAATGGCTATTTAAATCAGACGTACTCGGTTACAGGTCTAATGAAACAGTGCAAAGTAAATCATCTGATCATAGTTCGTATTTATACATTTTATTTTATTTTTTCATCGTCCCAGGATAGGTTATTTCCCTATACTCGTTAACCTTCTGTTTATCGTCTTAGTCACAGGGACGGACTGATCGTTAAGTATTTCGGGCACTGCCCGACAGCCAACAACAGTAGACGGGTTCACGCTCGCCTAACCTCTCCATGTGGAATCGATAACCAGGAACCAATGACCCTTTTCGCCCGGCAGGCTCCGATCATTGTCGATAGGCCCCTGCCCTCTTTTTTTTTAAATATTTAATTTCAAATCAAGTATTCCTAACGTCATAATTTTATTTACACAATCTTTTCTTAGATTCATATCTTTAAATTTATATATGTCGTGGAACGACTCTCCCCGACTTCTTTCTTCTGTCTATTATTTTTTCCCTCTACGAATTTCTCCTATCATTTGACAAGAAACCTAAAGTCTCTCTCTCTCTCTCTCTCTCGCTAGTCTTAGATTTAACAGTATTTTACTAGCTCAGGATTCTCGGTCCAAGGTAATAAATTATTCCCCCACCAGCGAAAGTCGAAGGTGGAACACGGTACAACGATTCGAACAGGAAGTCGACCGTCTTTGTTGTTCACGAACTGGACGCATGTAAAACAGCCGGAAACGATGGACGCTAGTGCGAGTTGAAATGAAGGTAACTTTATACCCCTGGGACCAGAACAGAATTTGCACACAACCCACCCCTGCCCGGAACAGATCCTGGAATATTGGAGGGAATTTTCTGCATTCTTCTTGTAACCATCGTTGGAAGCAGATGTGATTGTATGGGCCTCTGTCGAGGCTACTTTGCACTTGTTGCAAAATATCCTTAGTGAATTCGTTGAGCGAAGTAAGTAGATCTAATACTGCTGATTTTATAACATGAATAATCATATGTTTATCAACAGCTTGCTATTGCAGTAACTTTTTGTTAAAGTTTAAATGCATTTCATTTTCAGTGACAATAACTGTTATTTGCATCTTTACAGATCACTCAAACTAATGTATGAGTTTGCTGAGGTCCTAGACCTAATTAATCACTGATCTTTATTTCACAGCCTGGCAGAAATAAGACAGTGTTAAATAATATGATGTTATATTAGTGTTGTTACTTTGAGATTTGCATATTGACCCAAGCAAAACAGAAGTGTATTAGTGGTCCTTCTATTTTCTATTTCTTATAAGGCTTCTGTGTTCTCTGTCAAGACTACAAACTTGATAACAGTGTTCTCAATCACTTCTTCTCACTTTGTCACATAAGGGATATTAATGTGTTTTTCATCATGGAATGTTCTTTATATGTATTTAATGCAATCTTATGCACATACCATGTTTGATGATTGAAGAACTATTTTATGTATGATTGAAGAACTATTTTATTATCAGTATATGAATGTTATTTGCTACAGGAACCAGGACTTTAAGAATGCTTGCAATTATTTAGCTATTTAATGAATTTACCACTTGACTGACAAAATGTAAGTCAGCAGTTCTCAAGCCTTGAGACCATGACGACCCTTCAAATGATTTACTGCTCGAGTAAGCAAGAATGTAAATCATTGGTTCTCAGACCTTGGCAGCAATGACACCCCACCAAGTTAAAGCAGCATAGGAAACTAGTACCCGGTGGTTCTCAAACCATTGTTGACAGTGACCCCAGAATTAAAATACTGCTCTATGGGCACTAGGTGAACCTGTGGTTCTCAACCATTTGATGACCCCAGCCCCTACCTTACAGTTTGTGAAACTCATTGCCCACATGGGGAAAACCACTGCTGTAAATAAGCAGACAGCCAGATAGAGACTGAGAACTCAAGATACGCTATAATGTCAGTTAAGACGTGGTAGTTCATACATTGTTACGGAATGATAGTTAACCTTGTGTTAATGTAATTTCTGATGGACGCTTACCGGCCATCAGACTTAGGAGATGACTGCTCTTGAAACCACTAATGGGATTTCAATTGTTTCCAGTCCACCCAGGTTGCGGTTACAAAGTACAAACCCAAGTGGCGGTTACACAGTACTAAACCAGGTTGCGGTTACCAGATACCTAAACCAGGTCCAGGGTACAAACCAGGGTACAAGTCCATGGTACCAAAGATTACCCTTACCCACCATACCCTATCAAATAGGTTACCATACCAAACCACATCCTGTCACCCAGTAACCATACCACACATCCCATAAGCAGAAGAGGTATTCAGCAGAGGTGACTTACCCCATCCTTATCTGTGATGTGCACTGAGTCCAGGGAGGCAAACTCTGACACCCTCTGAATCCATTAACTGTTATGAGACCAACCTGCTGGGGCAGACCAAACCAAGAGAGTCCGAACCAAAATCATCTCCGCAGCTACTACAGGCCTTCGGAGAGTTGAGTATAATACCTACCAGCAACGCTACCATAGAAAAGATCTTTGGTCCAAGTGATGACCACACTAGTTGATTTGTTTTTTTATAAACAGTAGAGCTAAACTATTTTTCATATTTATATGTATAATAACAAATGAAAGATTCTATACCCTTTTATCCAATTTAACATAACAGAATCTGTTGTTATTTTTCTTGTTAACTTTATTTGGGTTGTATTTTGTTTTAAATATAATCTACACCCTGGGGGCTCAGCCATAATTCAATTAACTTCTATTGGGTCGGGATATTTTAATTGTGGCTGGACACCAAATCTCTTTCTCAACCTTGTGTGCTTTACACAGTCCTTTTGTAGGATCCCTGAGGAAGAATTTATCGTCCAGAAAATATCCTGTTTAGTTGCTAGAATTCTCTTTTAAGTAAATTTCTAGTACACTATTTCCCGAGGAGAGGCAGTTTTCTTCAAACTCGGAAGCTATCAATAAGACATTATTATCTGTATTCTTCCATTCCATTCAAGCTGTCCTATCTCCTTCAAAAAACCCTCGCGACAAGTGGGACGCTCGTGTCCGGGATTAACTCTTATTTCATATTTAGACACGTGTCTGAGATATGAAAACTCTTTATCTTTCCTAGATCACTACTGCTGTAGGTACTTGTCACTTATTGGTGTCCAGGTCTAGGATTAGATTAAAGAGGGGACATATAAATTACCCTAGACTAAAATACATATAAATTTTTTTGCAAGAAACACAGATTTTAAGTTGTGTTATGAGAACTCTTCTTGGTGGTACTGCTGGAAATTAGTTACCTATTGTTAACTAATTTTTAATTTGATGGTTATAAATGCTGGTTTGATTTAATATATGGTTTTGTAATACTTTAGTATAGTTAAGACTATAGAAAGTATTTTTGCCTTAATTATTGTTTGTGAGTTAGAGATCTCATACTCGCTCAACGAACCACTACGGATATAATGGAAGAATCTGTAGAGTTGAATGAGTGGAGAACATTCTGGACAGAGTTAGCCATTGAGTGTGAACTCTCCGGAGAAGAACTGGATACTTTTGTTTCACAAAAGATGGAAAAATGCAGGATGAGAGAAGCAGAAAGGAAGAAATGGAGAGCAAAATACACGGAAGAGAATGTGGAACATGAGAGACAAAGACAAGAAAAATCCCTCCAGTGTAAGGAAGAACTGGAAACTCAGTTTCAACCTACAAATATGGAATCCAGGGATAAACTTGAATCTAGGAATACTCATCATGCCACTCCTTTGCCAGTTGCATCACCATCTTCAGTGGTAAATATGACTGCACCACATGAAGCCAAGTCTATGTCTCAGAATTCAGGCTCAGACAGAGCAGAGGCTAGGATATCTAAACGGAGACAACTAGACTATCCTGAAAACAAGATTAAGCACAGCTGTGCTAATAATCTGAAGAGACCTTCCTCATCCTCCGCAAAGACTCACAACAGGCATATCAACAACAACCGCACCAACAACCTGGTAAATAGGATCGCTCAACCAAATAGGATCACTCAACGGAAAAGGATTACGCAACCCTATGGGAAGGGAAGGGATGTTCTTGAACATCACCTGTCGGCCAACTTACATCAGTTAGACTGTATGCGCCGAGACCCAATCCCACAGACTTCTTACAAAGCTAAGGTCCCTACCATGGATGGGAACTTGACGAAGGCCCGGAGTGGATACAGGGATTCTCAAAATGTGGAGACTGCCACAGTAAATGGAGAAGAAATCACCTGTTTGTATTATCAAGGTCTTGGATGTGATGCCCTTGTCTCAGCCTCTGTTATCGACCTTGATCAAGTCACCGAAGAGGATGTTGAGGTAACAGCACCCATGATAATCAACAGAAGGATGATTTTGCCTTTAGCTTATGTAGAAGTTAGGTCGAACTTTGTAAACGGCAAAGTAAAGGCCGCAATATTGGATGAACGAATTTACCCGATACCTCAAGGAGGGAAATATATCATCTTAAGAGACTCAGCACGATCCAGAGACGGCGTGACTGAACAGGCTATGGAGACTCCAATGCCTAACTCATCTTCCAATATTTTCACTGAAAAGTTGGAAGAGTGCAAAGGGATTGACCACCCCAGTGCACTTAATTCTGAACAAGTTTTGATAGTCTCACCCACTATCTGCATGCAGAAAGTGAAGCCGGGCCAGAATTTCTTGGTACCTGGTGGGATGAAACATGTTTCAGAAATATCTTCCTTTAACATGGGAGAAGCGGCTGTAGAGGAACAAGACTCTCAGGCACTAAGACTTCACTCAGTTCCGATAAACTCACCCACTCTCTGGGATCAGAAAGTGAAGCGGGTCCAAATTTCTTTGGTACCTGGTGGGATGGAACATGTTTCAGGAATATCTTCCTTTAACACGGGAGAAACGGCTAAAGAGGAAAATGAGCCTCAAGCACTTAGTCTTCAGTCAATTCCGATAACCTCACCCACTCTCTGGGATCAGAAAGTGAAGAAGGTCCAAATTTCCTTGGTACCTGGTGGGCAGGAACAACTGGTAGACTTATCTTTCTCTGTCACTGGAGAAACAGCGAAAGAAGAACATACACGCTCTCATACCTGGGGAGATAGGTATGTGTCCTTAGGCAGGTCAAGCAATATGACTAAAATAAGGTTGTGTATGAGGCTGGCAACCTCATCACGCAAAACTATTTGCTATAGATCCAATTGTAAGCAGAGTGTAGGCTTTAGGGCAAGCTCTTTGCCAGCAGGCAAGCTTCAATGGAGGATCCATAAGGGAGAAAAGAAGAGGGGGATATTTTTGCGAGCAGGCTTGCTCAACCCTCCTCAACTACTTATTGAAGAGGAAACGGATAGCCATGTGTGGATTACAGGCATACCGTTTGACAGAGGAAAAATAGGAAATATTTGGATTGAAGGAATGGAGGACACGATACATGAATGTAGTGTCCGACATAAGAGAAGAGTCGGCTCGAACTTAGTTGGCCGTTGGCCGAACTTTCAAAAGGGGGCTTATGTCGTGGAACGACTCTCCCCGACTTCTTTCTTCTGTCTATTATTTTTTCCCTCTACGAATTTCTCCTATCATTTGACAAGAAACCTAAAGTCTCTCTCTCTCTCTCTCGCTAGTCTTAGATTTAACAGTATTTTACTAGCTCAGGATTCTCGGTCCAAGGTAATAAATTATTCCCCCACCAGCGAAAGTCGAAGGTGGAACACGGTACAACGATTCGAACAGGAAGTCGACCGTCTTTGTTGTTCACGAACTGGACGCATGTAAAACAGCCGGAAACGATGGACGCTAGTGCGAGTTGAAATGAAGGTAACTTTATACCCCTGGGACCAGAACAGAATTTGCACACAACCCACCCCTGCCCGGAACAGATCCTGGAATATTGGAGGGAATTTTCTGCATTCTTCTTGTAACCATCGTTGGAAGCAGATGTGATTGTATGGGCCTCTGTCGAGGCTACTTTGCACTTGTTGCAAAATATCCTTAGTGAATTCGTTGAGCGAAGTAAGTAGATCTAATACTGCTGATTTTATAACATGAATAATCATATGTTTATCAACAGCTTGCTATTGCAGTAACTTTTTGTTAAAGTTTAAATGCATTTCATTTTCAGTGACAATAACTGTTATTTGCATCTTTACAGATCACTCAAACTAATGTATGAGTTTGCTGAGGTCCTAGACCTAATTAATCACTGATCTTTATTTCACAGCCTGGCAGAAATAAGACAGTGTTAAATAATATGATGTTATATTAGTGTTGTTACTTTGAGATTTGCATATTGACCCAAGCAAAACAGAAGTGTATTAGTGGTCCTTCTATTTTCTATTTCTTATAAGGCTTCTGTGTTCTCTGTCAAGACTACAAACTTGATAACAGTGTTCTCAATCACTTCTTCTCACTTTGTCACATAAGGGATATTAATGTGTTTTTCATCATGGAATGTTCTTTATATGTATTTAATGCAATCTTATGCACATACCATGTTTGATGATTGAAGAACTATTTTTGTATGATTGAAGAACTATTTTATTATCAGTATATGAATGTTATTTGCTACAGGAACCAGGACTTTAAGAATGCTTGCAATTATTTAGCTATTTAATGAATTTACCACTTGACTGACAAAATGTAAGTCAGCAGTTCTCAAGCCTTGAGACCATGACGACCCTTCAAATGATTTACTGCTCGAGTAAGCAAGAATGTAAATCATTGGTTCTCAGACCTTGGCAGCAATGACACCCCACCAAGTTAAAGCAGCATAGGAAACTAGTACCCGGTGGTTCTCAAACCATTGTTGACAGTGACCCCAGAATTAAAATACTGCTCTATGGGCACTAGGTGAACCTGTGGTTCTCAACCATTTGATGACCCCAGCCCCTACCTTACAGTTTGTGAAACTCATTGCCCACATGGGGAAAACCACTGCTGTAAATAAGCAGACAGCCAGATAGAGACTGAGAACTCAAGATACGCTATAATGTCAGTTAAGACGTGGTAGTTCATACATTGTTACGGAATGATAGTTAACCTTGTGTTAATGTAATTTCTGATGGACGCTTACCGGCCATCAGACTTAGGAGATGACTGCTCTTGAAACCACTAATGGGATTTCAATTGTTTCCAGTCCACCCAGGTTGCGGTTACAAAGTACAAACCCAAGTGGCGGTTACACAGTACTAAACCAGGTTGCGGTTACCAGATACCTAAACCAGGTCCAGGGTACAAACCAGGGTACAAGTCCATGGTACCAAAGATTACCCTTACCCACCATACCCTATCAAATAGGTTACCATACCAAACCACATCCTGTCACCCAGTAACCATACCACACATCCCATAAGCAGAAGAGGTATTCAGCAGAGGTGACTTACCCCATCCTTATCTGTGATGTGCACTGAGTCCAGGGAGGCAAACTCTGACACCCTCTGAACCCATTAACTGTTATGAGACCAACCTGCTGGGGCAGACCAAACCAAGAGAGTCCGAACCAAAATCATCTCCGCAGCTACTACAAACCTTCGGAGAGTTGAGTATAATACCTACCAGCAACGCTACCATAGAAAAGATCTCTGGTCCAAGTGATGACCACACTAGTTGATTTTTTTTTTATAAACAGTAGAGCTAAACTATTTTTCATATTTATATGTATAATAACAAATGAAAGATTCTATACCCTTTTATCCAATTTAACATAACAGAGTCTGTTGTTATTTTTCTTGTTAACTTTATTTGGGTTGTATTTTGTTTTAAATATAATCTACACCCTGGGGGCTCAGCCATAATTCAATTAACTTCTATTGGGTCGGGATATTTTAATTGTGGCTGGACACCAAATCTCTTTCTCAACCTTGTGTGCTTTACACAGTCCTTTTGTAGGATCCCTGAGGAAGAATTTATCGTCCAGAAAATATCCTGTTTAGTTGCTAGAATTCTCTTTTAAGTAAATTTCTAGTGCACTATTTCCCGAGGAGAGGCAGTTTTCTTCAAACTCGGAAGCTATCAATAAGACATTATTATCTGTATTCTTCCATTCCATTCAAGCTGTCCTATCTCCTTCAAAAAACCCTCGCGACAATATCCTTTCAAGATCCAAATATGAATTTAACAGAAGTCTATGGTAGGAAACTCTTTACAAATCACTACAACAGGGGGCAATCGGTTTATCAGAACAGTTCCCCCCGTCCGAAACAGTTTTCTGACGGGGGACCACATTTGATGGTCAGATTGCCTCATGTTTTAGCACTCTGTATAGAGAGTTTCCTACCACAGACTTTTCTTGAATGTATATCTTTATTCTGACATATTTTCATTAAACTATCACATTAATCTATTTTTAAAGCGTTTACTGAAACAATACTGCAAGATTAAATAAACATTTTTGACGCAGATTTCCTGCAAACCGGGTAGGCAGGCAGAAGACAGTCTCTGAGAAGTCGCCGTGCTTATCGAAAAGAAGAAAACAAGGAGAAGAAATACGATTCATTCGTTAAAGACACACCTCTATCACTCAATCATTCCTTAAAGACACACCTCAATCACTCAATCATTCGCCACATCTAATTACGTAATACAAGAATAACATTCATTGTCAGATAAAACAAATCGCTAATCACAATCTCAAAAACTCGTAATCAAATGTCAGAGCAAAGTGCTCCAAGACATGTTTGCTCTTGCTCAGCTATTCTGACGTCTGCCGTGCTCAAACATATCAATTAATAACAATACCCAACAGTTAATGCGCTATGCGGACGATGTTCGTGCGATGCAGAAATATTAATCAATGCCGTTTATCTTTACTCCTGGCGTGCCGGCAGGTTTGAATGCCTTGTTTGGCTTCTGTTTATGCAAATGCCTGTGTATCTAAATTCAGGTTAAGCCGCACCCACTTGCCTTATCTACAGCTGCTAAATGTCCGGGTACATTGGCTTCACATTAATAGGGGTGTTATTGTCGACTCGTTTCTTGTGTTTGTTGTAAAAATAATTTGTTGTATGACATTGTTAATGGGTAATAATTACGTGTTTATGTTTCCTCTATTGTATCAAGACATACTAATGTAGGCGCTGAAAATATCACTAGCCTTGGGAGTGTTTTCTAATTTTTCTTCAACTCAATGAAAAAAATATATTGAAAAGGGCGATAAGCCTTAAAATAAAACCTGTTAAGCATTTTAATGTTTTACAGGTTTGTTTTTTCTTTCTGAACATTGAAACCAAACACATATGCTCAAGAATTATAATGTTAAATAAATATTTGGGACAGTACCAAACAAAACTTTGGTAATGTATCGAATAAAAATATAGAATAACATCTAAGACAATAGTGGTATAAAATAAAGATTAATCCTTAAGTCCCCTACCCTTTTAAAACAATATGTATCAAGAGATACGTAATTGAGTCCAATAAAAATGTAGTTTGTTGTTGTTGTTGTTGTTGTTGTTGTTGTTCTTTTTGTTTGGTTTGGGGTTTTTTTTTCATTTTTTGCAGGATAAGCTACAATTTCAAATAACCATACATATCTCTTCTAATCCTTTTTTTCCTTTGTTTTGTTTTGCTTTTGCAGGCCAATATTTCTTTATTGTCATAAACCTTCTTGATGGAAAATTATCTAACTCTTGGATTAGAAGACGTGGTCTAGTCTAATGGCCTGCGAGATCGCATGATTAACTCCTGCAGATTATGTTTAATGAGGAAATTTAAAAGAGAAGGTGTATGTGGGAAGTCTAAAGTCTTAGGTGATATCAAAACAGCAATAACAACTAAGATTTATGACAATTTGTGGAAATTATACAAAATTCGGACGTTATGTTTGAATGCTCAGTGACACCATTTTGAATTATAAATAACTTTATAATTATCAATAAATAATTTCCAGCTGTGTCACTGTTACAGTGCATTTAATTTACACATACCACATTACATATGACTTATGGTTTAAGCTGCAAAAAGAAGAGAAAAAAAACTTACAACACTATCAAACAACGATTTGGTGTTAATGCCAAATAAAAGACAGAAGTAATGGTCATCTCGAAGAAAATGACATCTCCAGAATGCACTGTCAGTGTAAATCGGACAGTGTTGAAACAAGCCAACAAAGAATGAAGGAAACCTGAGGCCAGCGAGTCGTAAATAAATATAGATAATTAACAGGCACTTGTTAGATTGGTTCGGTCTTTGGTTGGTTTATACTTGCTAATACGAAAATGGTACTAATGATTGTGGTATACAATGCCTGGGTCACCAGGAATCTTCTACGTGGCAGCGAAACATGGACAACCTATACTTAGCAGGAAAGAAGGTTTAATACCTTCTATCTACGGTGTCTAAGCCATATTCTTGGTATTTAGTGGAAGGAACGAACCAACAAACGAACGAACTTTATTTTCAAAGGGTTAAGAATTGCGCACGCAGGCCCGTCTGACATTCTGCCCTTCCTTTCTCTCACCTTTCATACTGAATTCATTTATTCCCATATGCATTTTACATATCAATGTCAAGAAATTCAACGTTGTAAAGTAAAATAAAATAGCACACTCATATTAACATTAACTACTTATAAACATGACATAAAATATGTTGAAAAGTACAAACATCGTCATTAGAACATACAGTTGATATTATAAGAAAAAATAATCTGATTAGGGGGGCATGTAATCAGAACTAATAAAGTATTCGAAAAGTCTATGATTGTATGAATAGGGACTGAGGTTGTTTCTTAGGTTATGTGGAAGACAATTCCAAAGATGAGCAGCACAGTACGCTAAGCTTTTCTTGAATAAGTCAAGCCTAGGCTTGGGCACTTGCAATTTGTTAAAGCGTTGACTGCATCTTTCGTTGTATTTGAACATTGGCCACAGATATGCTGGAGCATTATGTGACAGGATTTTGTGAACAAATTTAGCTTTGTTAAACAGAAGGCGCTTTCTTAAGGGCAGTATTTGAAGATTATTATATAGATCTACACACTGAGTTAGGCAGTTGTCAGAGACTAGACGCACTGCACGCTTTTGTAGTGAACGGAGTCTCTTTGTGTTGGACATTGAGAAACCATCCCAGATTGTGGAGCAATAGTCAAGGTTTGCTTGTATGTGAGATATATAGAACAATATTCGTGCTTCTTTTTCTAGAAAATGTTTGATTTTAGCTAATTGGTAAACTTTTTGTGCCGTTTGCTTGGTCAGTGCATGTATGTTGTGACGTACGTCTAAGTATGACAAATGAATTTCCCTGACTCGATGGATGATAACAGAATATTGGCCTCTCATAACTTTAGAACCCCTGATCATCTGTTGTAACTTTTACCGGCATGCAACATTTCCACGAGAACCTTACACGCTGGATCATTAATATGTAGCCTGCTATCTTATGCGAACGTTTGAGATCGCATGGCCTTTGATGGGAGATTAAATCCCGCCCACAACCATTTCTGAGAACGATTTATAGCAATCTTTTCCTTAACGCCGGCCCAAAAGAGGACGAGCCATAGACTCACTCCTGTTTCTAGAGCAATAAACAGCAGATCATTTTCTTACCTGGCTGTCACCCCGCCTGGTGGGAGTTGCCAAAGCTCTCAGAACAGCGGTACCATCAAAGAACAGGCTGATCTTCAGAATTCAACGTGGAGCGGCCGCGATCTAAAGAATCAGGAACTTTCAGCTCACAGAGTTAGCTTCTCGGGAAATTTTCGCACTCTTATGCGAGCAGCCTGAGACGGAAGGAAATCGGTAGACCGGGGGAAACGAAGGAATCGCCACGGTTAACACCACGGCGAGGTATCTCGAATTTTGCTCAAGTTCAAGAAAGGTGCGAAAATTTAACACGCCCCATTCAAGTTACATTCGAGAAGTATAAATAGAGAACTCCGAGAAACTGCATTTTATCGTTCGCTCTGACAGAATCCTAGTTGCACTACAGTGTCGAGTTATTTCAATTGATTTCAATGGATTGTGGTGTAAATTTAACCTTATTAAATAAACCCATTTTCAAAGTTCTAGTGCAAACTAATGTTACAGCTAAAAGTATTTCCTAATACAATTGACGCGTAAATTTATTTTGCAGACGTTAAAGAGAATTATAACTTTAATACAGTTTAGTTCTGTATAGATAGATGTGCTTTTAATTGTTTTAACTCACGGGAAGTTTTCCTGATTTGTTAATTGACGACGCTAATAAGTAAATAGGCTAACTGTAATTTATCGCGTCAGATTATAATATGATTTGTAATGCATTTCTTGTTTTGATTATCTTTCATTCAGAACGATCATTCAACCTGCATCCCAGCAATTATTAATTATATATAGAGTTCTGCCAAACTCAATTTGATAACTCCAGTAACATATGAACTTTTTTTAAAGCTAAACTTGTGGCGACCTGTAATGGGCCCCGCTCCTCTGAACGTAACTGAGAATACAGCCATTCAAGAAACACTTTAAAAATACTAGTTCATATAGAGTCCTTAAAGAAAACTGGAAGCAGAACATATTTTATTCACTGCCCCTATTTGTGAAGAAGAAAAACATCGATCTACTTGAACACTGTCTGTCACGTATATTCAGTGGGTTTTCCCCTCCCCCCCCCCCCCCCCCCGAAGAAGAACTTACCTCAGTGTTTTTCTTAACTTGTGACATTACGGAAAAAGGAAGTTATCTCCACCAGCTGTGCCAATTTTAGGAACCACACCATACCTCACGCTTAGCCAAGTGCCTGTGCCTTTCTTTAGGAACTTTATCTAATAAACAAACAGTACCGTTAAACTTCAACGTCCAGCGATTTCGGGACACTTTGTTAACTTCAACAAACCCCAAATCTGGGGCTGTACACGGAAGAAAATACTTTTACCTAAGCTAGGTTTAGTGCTGTTTTTTGATGTATTTCCTATGAAGTGCCAGAATTCACCTTTTGGTAAGTCTGCGTGTGTGTTTGTGGGGATGGCCAGCCCTAGTGTGTTTTTTGAATGAATGGAGATTTATCTTTTCTTTACCCTTTTAATTAGTTCGACCTTGTACTAAGGTGCATTATATTCCTTGTACGGGATCTCTCCTAGCGGGATTGGGTAATTGTGTTCATTCCCCCTCCCGTAAAATTTGTTGATTTAAAGGGAGACAATTGAGAACCCTAGCTTTTCCTCTACACCCCCCCCCCTTTCTGTAACCCCTTGCCTCAGAGTAATAAATTTACCAGTGGGTTAAATTGCCTATCTCTGATCACCCCCCCCCCCCCTTTCTTGTCTTTGGGACCGGGTTTTGTCTGTTAGTAAATCTAAACGGGAAACGGTGGATGGGATATTTCTCCTCAAAAACCCCTCTTCCCTAGTTATATTTGTATTCTGTAACCTTTGATTTTTTGACTGTAAATGTACAATTATGTGTGAGTCCTTTATGATAATAAAGGTATTAATCATTAATTGTGTTGGTTGTCGGTTGGCCTAAAACTCCAAACATTTCCATCTGTGTAGGTTGTATTCATGTACGTTGAGCGACAGAATCACCAAATCGGTGAGCGCGTTGAGCGACTGGAACTGACAAACAATTGTTTGTGCAGAAGAGAGATAGGAGTAGTCTGTGAGAAAACAGATATTGTCGTAATAAGAAACTGTCCTTGCTCCTTCCCAGCGCTTGTGAATCTACAACCTCATTCTCCTAAATCCTTATTCTCACAGAGCCTTCAATATCACTTTACACTCTAAAGGGACCAATATTCATCAGCACCCTCTCAGATAAAAATTACGACAATATATGGGGGCTCGTCCGGGATTCTGAACTTAGTTAAAATAGAGTGTGGTTGATTTTCTTTGTGAAGTAGGGTATAATCTTTAAAAGTATTACTTCCCCTAGACCAAGCCGTTCAGTATTTTGGGCCAACCACACAACAATTAAGACAGGTTTGTTTTTCCACAGGAACAGGCAGTTAGTGATAATAAAAGATTGTCACATTTGTATTCTCTGGCAGAGGGAATTGAAATTTTTGGTTATATAATTGCTGGGACTGCGTGATTGTTTTACAATCACTAAAGGTTATGAAGCGTTTGAGTTGAGCTAAGCTAAAGACGGATTGTTCTGATTTTTTAAAAATTAAGTTAACTACGTCTCATCTCAAAAATTGTCTCCAGGGACGGAGTTTGTTGTTAGAGAATTAACATTTTCTGGGAAAAAAAAAAATTTTTTTTTTCCTTTTATATTGTTTAATATAAAATTTTCTCTACTGTTAGTAAGAGTAGATTCTTTTCTAGTGTAACTTACCATTTAATTGGCATAGTTGCTTGCGTTACGAGTCTTAAGTGACAATAATAGCGGCGATAAGTTAACACACGAGGTCATTCAGTAAATTTTTTACTTTGTTTTTCTCGTAGCGGCTTTGAGTTTTTCCCTTTTTTGTTCCATCTTACTATTCTCTAGTCTTAGAAGCATCCAGTTCTTTGACAATGGCTGAGAGAATTAGGATAAGATCCATTTTGAGACAGGAAGCGAAAGACTCAGGATTAGACACAGAAGCCGCGAATCTGTTTATCAACCAGGAACTGCAAAGGTATGACGCGGAGGAAGAGAGGGCAGAAGCTAGGAAGAAAGAAGCGGACGATCGTCAATTGGAGCAGAAGAAAATTGAGGCAGAGATGGACGCCCGCAGGGAAAGAGAGAGAGACAAGGAAAGACAGCATGAATTAGCGCTCAAGGCTTTAGAGAGTCGGAGTGCCTCTACTTCAAATAATGGAGAGCCGTCTTCGCCCCAGTCTCAAACAATGGATCTCTCCAGCACTCAGTCTGCCCAATTAACTGCGATGTCTTTTGCTTTAGAGTCTTTTCCTAGCCCTAACGAAAAAATTGACAGCTACCTAGAAAAATTCGAAAGGCTCGCAAATCTGTATGGGTTAGAGAGTTCCCGCTGGGCACTTAAACTCTCGACGTCACTAAAAGCGAATGCTTATGACGTATACACAAAGCTGGGACCGAACCAACATGATTACGACATGCTTAAGAAGGCCTTGCTACAGCGGTTCGAAATGACCGCCCGAAAATTTCTGCAAATGTTCAGAAACAGCCGAAAAGAGAGCACGGAAACATTCCCACAATTCTCTTCACGTCTCACGGGCTATTTGACAAAGTGCATTGAATTATCTGACCTACCTCTTACATATGAGGGACTACTTGAACTTGTTCTTGTGGAACAGATAAAGGCAACTCTGTCAAACGAAACCCGTAGATTTTTGGCTGAACAGGGCGCAGTCAGGCTTGAGGACATACTCAATAAGGCCGAACGCTATACCAATGCAATGGCCGAACTTCCCAGCACTAAACGTAAACCCACAGATGAGCCATCTCGTAAACAAAATCTAGAGCAGTCATCCTATTCCTCTAATTCCTCTCAGAATTATAACCAACGAGAAAATAATACCCAGAGACCTCCCCAGGAAAAATCGAAATTCTACAAAACCCGATACCCCCCCCAACAACAATTCTGATCAACCCACCAAGCCTACGTGGCAGCGCGGCCACCAAGGTCAAGGAAAAGGGAAGACCCCTACACCAGGAACGTCTGATCAGGGCAAACAAACCGGTTCAAACCACGTTGGATGTTTGCATACAGCCTCGAAAGGTAGAGTCAATGTCAGTGATTCTCAACCTGAGGGGGACCGACCCTCAACTCGAGGAACTGTAATTTTGAATGGTACCTCAACCACTTGTCTCTTTGACACTGGATTAAGTTTTAGTTGTATTGTTGCTAGACACCTAGTCAAACCAGGTCAGGAGACAGAGGAAACCGTCAAACTTAGTGGAGTGTTTAAGAGTGATGCGCCCAGGACGCTTCCTATCGCACTGGTAGAAATACACTCTGACTTTGTCAGGGGAGTTATAAAAGCGGCCATTATGGATGATCCTATCTACCCAGTTATCCTGGGATGTAGATATGTGTTTATTGGGAGACCAAAGGAGCCGATTGTGGCAGCGGTAACCACAAGAGGGCAAGCCAAGAAGGAGAGGGAGCCTGCGCCAAATTTGTTGCCGAACGAACTGAAGGAGGCGCAACAAAAGGACCCTACTCTGGAGCTCTGCTTTAAAAAACTGCCCATGGATAAGGACCCCAGACACAACGGAGACATCTTTTCTAAGGATGGCGTATTGTATCGTAGAACGGGAAACCCGGACACGGGGAATAACCAGCTCCTAGTTCCGACGCAGTACCGAAGCCAGATCTTAGAGATGGGGCACTCTCTTCCCTTTAGCGGACATATGGGGCAAAACGCCACTATTCAGCGAATAAAAACCCACTATTGGTGGCCAGGAATGAACTCTGACATTATCAGGTATGTGAAATCCTGCGCCCAGTGCCAACGGGTAGCACCCAAGCACTTGACACCCCCAGTACCCATGGGGCAAATGCCAATAGTAGGGACTCCATTTGAACGGGTCGCTGTCGACATCATTGGACCCCTGGAAAGGACCAAAAGAAAGCACAGGTTCATCCTGACTTTAGTCGACACTTGCACAATGTGGACCGAAGCTGTACCGCTAACATGCATAGATTCCAAGCATGTTGCAGAAGCCCTCGTGCAAATCTTTACACGGTTGGGATTCCCTCAACAAGTTTTGACGGACAATGGATCCCAATTCCGTAGCCTGTTAATGGAGGAGATCTTTAAGATCTTGAGGGCCAAACATATCCACACAAGTCCCTACCATCCGGCCGGAAATGGGCTCGTGGAACGTTTTAATGGCAGCCTCACCACCATGTTACGTAAGCTGGGTCAGGAGAAACCGGAAGACTGGGACCTATATATATCGGCTGCCTTATTCGCCTACCGAGAGGTTCCCCAAGCGTCTACGGGATTCCCGCCTGCTACACTTTTATTTGACAGACCTATAAAGGGGCCATTAGAAGCCTTACTTCGGTCCCTGACAGACCAAAAGGCTGACGAGACAGTCGTCTCTGCAAGCAAGTATGTATCTGAGCTCAAGGA
This sequence comes from Oreohelix idahoensis, assembly GCA_024509875.1. Lineage (NCBI taxonomy): Eukaryota > Metazoa > Mollusca > Gastropoda > Stylommatophora > Oreohelicidae > Oreohelix > Oreohelix idahoensis. The sequence continues at coordinate 293,857 of JAMPIV010014934.1, read as the reverse complement.
AAGGCTAAAGCTAGGATGGGATCTAGCTACAACCAACCTTACGAAAGCCCGCGCTAAACACGCTAAAAGATACAACAAAGCTGCAAAAGAGAGAGAGCTCCAATCAGGGGAGAAAGTTTTGTTGCTACTCCCAACCGGAAGCAATAAACTTCGCATCGGATGGCAAGGGCCGTTTACCGTCCTTAAAAAGATCTCACGTACCAATTACAAGATCTCCATCAAAGGAAAGGAGAAGGTCTTCCACATAAATCTGCTAAAGAAATATTTGGAAAGACCGGTGCCATCCTCCGAGCATCTCCTGGCTGTCGCCATAGCAACGGAAGACGAGGAAGATGATGATGGTTGCATGGAGTATCCACTGCAACCCACAGAATCCTTTAAAGATGTTAGGTTCGGCGACAATCTCTCACCAGAACAACAAACAGAAACCAGGGCGCTACTACAGCAGTACAGTGCAGTCTTAACGGATGTACCTGGTCGAACAAATCTCATTGAATTTGATATGAAATTAACAAACGAGACCCCTGTTCAAACCAGAGTTTACCCCATCCCATACGCTAAAGCGGATGCACTTCGCGGAGAAATAGACAAGCTGCGTCAGGCAGGAATTATCAGTGAGTCTACATCTCCTTACAGCTCGAGTGTAGTGCTGTTGCAGAAGCCCAATAAGGAAGTTCGGCTGTGCATTGATTACAGGTTGCTAAACGCTGTAACGGAATTCCAGCCCGAACCTCTCCAAACTGTTTCTGAGTTGTTCATCAAGCTCAGCAAAGCAAAGATCTTCTCCAAGATTGACCTCAGTAAAGGTTATTATCAAATACCAGTCAAGGAGGAAATTAAACCTTTGTTAGCTTTCAGCACTAGCGAAGGACATTACACATTTAATGTGATGCCGTTCGGTTTGCATAACGCACCAGGAGTGTTCACCAGGATGATGAGGAAGCTTCTAGAGCCTTTGCAAAGTCCCCATATCCATAAGTTCATGGATGACATATTAATTGCATCGGAAACCTATGAAGAACATATTGCTACGGCTGCTATGCTCCTCAGGAGACCACAGGAAACGGGTCTCACAGCCAGACCTAGCAAATGTCTCATCGGGTTTGAACAGTTAGACTTCCTGGGGCATACTATTTCTCACGGATGCAGTTGGCCTATTAAGAAGAACGTGGAGAAAATTGTGGCAGCAAAAAGACCCCGAACGAAGAAAGACGTACGTTCCTTCATATCGCTATGTGCATACTATCAGAAATACATCCAGAACTTCAACGGACTGACAGCACCTCTGACTGACCTCACCAAGAAAGGTTGTCCTGATAAGGTCATGTGGAATCAAAAGTGCGAACATGCATACAGCACTTTGAAAGGACAGTTGTCGGCATACCCCATCCTAAGGTTACCTGACCTTAAGAAATCTTTCATACTGAGAGTTGATGCGTCAGGTCAGGGCATCGGGTCAACATTGCTGCAAGCCGATGACAGTGACCTGAACATGCTATTTCCAGTTGCCTATGGCAGTCGGAAACTGAATAAAGCGGAACGCAACTACAGTGTCGTTGAAAGAGAATGTCTCGCTCTGATTCATGGCATCAGACGCCATCATGAGTTTCTGTATGGTACTTCTTTCACGGTGCAAACAGACCATGCTCCACTAGCTTTCCTGGGGCCAAGAAGGAATTCAACGCAAGGATAATGCGTTGGGCCTTGCTATTGAGTGTTTATTCCTTCAAAGTGGAATATATTCCAGGAAAACAGAATGTCGGAGCAGACTTCTTGAGTAGAAACTGGACCACAGAGGAAGAGGAGAAAATCGACGATGCCAATCATCCAAAAGCTACCGATCAGGGCAGCTTCATTGTCATAAATAAAACATGAAAACGAGTTTCCATGTCTCAAAAGTGGAACCGATTGTGACGTACGTCTAAGTATGACAAATGAATTTCCCTGACTCGATGGATGATAACAGAATATTGGCCTCTCATAACTTTAGAACCCCTGATCATCTGTTGTAACTTTTACCGGCATGCAACATTTCCACGAGAACCTTACACGCTGGATCATTAATATGTAGCCTGCTATCTTATGCGAACGTTTGAGATCGCATGGCCTTTGATGGGAGATTAAATCCCGCCCACAACCATTTCTGAGAACGATTTATAGCAATCTTTTCCTTAACGCCGGCCCAAAAGAGGACGAGCCATAGACTCACTCCTGTTTCTAGAGCAATAAACAGCAGATCATTTTCTTACCTGGCTGTCACCCCGCCTGGTGGGAGTTGCCAAAGCTCTCAGAACAGCGGTACCATCAAAGAACAGGCTGATCTTCAGAATTCAACGTGGAGCGGCCGCGATCTAAAGAATCAGGAACTTTCAGCTCACAGAGTTAGCTTCTCGGGAAATTTTCGCACTCTTATGCGAGCAGCCTGAGACGGAAGGAAATCGGTAGACCGGGGGAAACGAAGGAATTGCCACGGTTAACACCACGGCGAGGTATCTCGAATTTTGCTCAAGTTCAAGAAAGGTGCGAAAATTTAACACGCCCCATTCAAGTTACATTCGAGAAGTATAAATAGAGAACTCCGAGAAACTGCATTTTATCGTTCGCTCTGACAGAATCCTAGTTGCACTAGCATAGTCGGATTCCTGCTGGATTTCATCTACTTTCGTGACTATTGGAGTGTATTCTTTCTGTGCAGACGGTAATTTATACATTAGCTTCGAATGATCAGTGGTCGAGTTATTTCAATTGATTTCAGTGGATTGTGGTGTAAATTTAACCTTATTAAATAAACCCATTTTCAAAGTTCTAGTGCAAACTAATGTTACAGCTAAAAGTATTTCCTAATACAATTGACGCGTAAATTTATTTTGCAGATGTTAAAGAGAATTATAACTTTAATACAGTTTAGTTCTGTATAGATAGATGTGCTTTTAATTGTTTTAACTCACGGGAAGTTTTCCTGATTTGTTAATTGACGACGCTAATAAGTAAATAGGCTAACTGTAATTTATCGCGTCAAATTATAATATGATTTGTAATGCATTTCTTGTTTTGATTATCTTTCATTCAGAACGATCATTCAACCTGCATCCCAGCAATTATTAATTATATACAGAGTTCTGCCATACTCAATTTGATAACTCCAGTAACATATGAACTTTTTTAAAGCTAAACTTGTGGCGACCTGTAATGGGCCCCGCTCCTCTGAACGTAACTGAGAATACAGCCATTCAAGAAACACTTTAAAAATACTAGTTCATATAGAGTCCTTAAAGAAAACTGGAAGCAGAACATATTTTATTCACTGCCCCTATTTGTGAAGAAGAAAAACATCGATCTACTTGAACACTGTCTGTCACGTATATTCAGTGGATTTTAACCCCCCCCCCCCCTGTCGTGAAATATTCTAATCCACATATATAAATTATCAGGTAAATATAAAGCCTAACAAATAAATTTAATAAAGAAAAGAGCAATGGTAAAATAACAGTGCTGTCACAATGACAGTACTCGAAATCCCCTTTGTTTTATGCTTCGTCTGCAAATTGTAACGTTTCCACGTTAAATATAAGCCACTGCATAAATACAAGCGTTTCCACAACACATTAAAACGGGTATTGCATTTCTAAGAAAAACATTGAGAGGCACACTGCGTAATGACCTAAATTAATCCTAACATTAATTATACTACGTTACCAAAACGAACGAACAGATGGACTCAAATAGAAAGAGAGAGGGGCGAATGAAAGCAAGGACACATGCAACACTAAACTCGCGTCGCGCGATACACAATTACTACTATCACGCGTGTAAGGCCACATGCACTAACTTTTTTTTCAGACGGACAGTGATAAAAACACTAACCTTCCCAGAGTTAGGTTTTAAAAACCTGGAAAACGCTTATTAGAAAAGATGACATTAGATGGGTTTACGTTTGAAAACATTACAGTACCCAGACAGCACATCTTCGAAACAGGAGGTAGAAGAAATTGCATATTTTGAACGCAGCCACTTAGCTCTTTTAAATTTGTATATTTGGGTTCCTTAGGGCTTGCTGACAAAGAATATGTAAAACGTTACGCAAATAGTCTAGGAATTACCAAATTATAACCAAAATAAAATAGTGGGGGGTGCCTGACAGCATGAAATCATTTCTGCTCATAAAATTTTTTTATAACGTGTTTGAAAAAACCTTACGTTACGGAAATAGCCTACCATGTTAACTCCAAATTGATTGGAGCGCAACAAATATAAGACTAAACACGATTGGTCGGGCTATAAATACTATCTTGTGTTGTTATGGGAAACGAATAGAAGGGGTACTTTTTTGAAAAGATGTGTGGACGTGGTTTCATTGGGTAGAGCTGCGAATATACTTGATTCAGAGCGTCTGTTCATTGCCACATCTTGTAATAAACCTACTAAGAAGCAGTACGTTGAGCACCAGTGTATATTTGTTATAAAATAAAGCCTGGGACATCGGCAGATCGGAGTTGTGCTATATTCATTGCCAGTCAACGAAACTGTTTATTATTCTATGAATTGTGGTAAGCTTGAAATATTCAATATCTTTTAATGAAAATTGAATGTAAATTGTTAATTTATGCCTGTATATATGTGTAGTTCAGTAGCGAACATGATGTAAAGCCTATAATGCTCCAGCCTGAACAGAAGGTGTCGGAGGAAAGTAAAACTGCATGGAATGGCCAAACAGTACACTGACACCTAGATTATTGATTAGACAGAAATAATGCTGGAATTGCAGAGGCGTAGTAACCATTAGGGAGGGAAATACTGGTATAAAATATTTCAGATGAAGCTGACAGTTGGCCTAACGCTCTGAACTCAATGTTTGTGATGTATTGTGCTCAGTGTAGAAAGAGAGTATAAATTAGTTATGACGTAGAAGGTACATCCTTCCTTG
>JAMPIV010014934.1:205000-283417 GCA_024509875.1 Oreohelix idahoensis | reverse complement strand
AGGCGTTGATTTCATTGCCCCCGTGATGACCCTAAGCGCCTGGTTTTGCACCTTATCTAGCTCTTGTAATGTGGTGTTTGATGCTGGACACCACGCAGCTGACCCATATTCCAGGTGTGGTCGTATGCCCTGCTGGTAAACTTTACTAAGTATTTTCCCGCTGGCTCCCCATGTGGTTCCACTTAGTTTTCTCAGGATGGCTAGCTTCCTCCTGGCCTTTGTTGCTGCCTTGTTGATGTGCTGCTTCCATGTCAGCCTATCATCGAATGTAACTCCGAGATAGGTGGGTTGTTTATCTTCTCTCAGGAGCTCTTCGTTTATCTTGATGACACCAGCTTTTTGTTTGGGAGAGAGGGTGAAGAGCGTAGTGCTGCACTTGTCTGTGTTGATGCTGACACACCATCTATTTGCCCATGAGGTTAAGGCATCTATAGCTCTTTGTAGCAGTTTGGTGGCCACTGTTGCATGCTCATCTGTGCACCATATTACCAGGTCATCAGCGTACATTGCCACTTTCATTCCATGTGGTAGTTCAGCAACCAGGTCGTTGATGTAGACTAGGAAAAGTGTGGGGGACAGAACCCCTCCCTGAGGGACGCCATGACGCAGTAGAATTTTCTTACTCTTGAGGCCATCTAGTTGTACTCGGGCTCTTCTGTTATGCAAGTATGCTTTCACCCATTTGTACATCTTACCATTCACTCTACAATTTCTCAGTTTCTTCAGAAGCCCTTCTTTCCAAACCTTGTCAAATGCTTTCCTTAGATCTATCCATGCTGCTAGTACCAGTTTCTTATCTTGGAACGCATCCTCAATCTCTTGGGAAAGGTAAGTTGCCTGATCTTCGGTGGAATAACACTGCCTAAAGCCCGCCTGCTGTGGTACAAGAAGGTTTTCACTTTCAAGGTACCACTGTAGCCTGAGGTTGATGATACGTTCCATTGTTTTGCAGAGGCAGCTTGTAAGGCTGATTGGTCTGTAGCTGGAGGCAGTGGAACTGTCTTTTCCTGGTTTTAGGAGTGGTATCATGATTGCTTCCCTCCAGGTCTGTGGAACTCTGCCTGAGTTCCAACAGATATTGAAGATCTGCAGCAGCTTTGTTTTTGCTGCGGTTCCCAAGTTCTTAATCATTTCATTGGACACTCCATCAACTCCTGGCGACTTTCTCATTTTCAATTTGGATATTGCAAGCTCCAGTTCTCTGAATGTGATTCGTGCCTTCATAACTTCAGGTATGGTTCCATCTCGTCCTGCGTGTTGTTTCTCACGAGTCTCCTGTTGCTTCTCTGGGCTAACTTCGATGTTGTTGTCTTTAGCAAAGGAGTCTGCAAAGTGATCAGCTGCCTGTTTTCCCATGAGGATGTTTCCATCTTTGTACAGAGCAATCCTTGAGTTTCTCTCTGTACCTTCATCGTTAAGTTGCTTTACCAGCTTCCACAGTTTCCTCGTATCTCTTTCAAAGTTCAAGGACTCTGTTTTCTCCTTCCAGCTTCTTCGCCTGGCCTGCAACTTGGCCCTTTGAAATTTGGCCTTAGCTTGCTGGTAGTTATTGTGGTGTTCTTGGCATGGACTGGTCTCTGCCTGCTTTCGAGATGTTTCCACGTCGTTGTGCAGCTGCTCTAGTTCACTATTCCAATATGGTTTGTAGTGCTTACGAGCCCCTCTAGGTATTGTTTCACGAGCAGCCTGTAATATGCATCTGCTGAATTCATCGACTAGCTTATTGATGTCTTTGTCTACAGTCAGATCTCTAGCCAGTATACTGGTACGGTGCTGGTACATTGTCCAGTCTGCTTTCTTGTAGTTCCACCTAGAGAGAGTGCTGCTCTCCTTGACACGTTCATTTTCCACAATTAGGAAGACTGGACGGTGGTCGCTGCCTCCAAGTTGTTTCCCTACAATGCGTGTGGTGTTCCACTCCAAGCCGGGTGAGTGGAATGCCAGGTCTGGTGTAGAGGTGGTGTGCCATGATCTCGAGTAGAAGGTTGGTGGGTCGATTGGCTGGTTAATCAGGATAAGCCCATTGTCATCCTGCCAGTTTTCAAGCTCCTCACCTCTCCTGTCCATGTGATCATAGCCCCAGCTCTGTGAGTGGCTGTTGAAGTCTCCGCATACAATCAGTCTTTCTTTTGCTGGGATTGTATCTAGTGCCAGTGGGCGGTCACTCGGACAGTAGTAGTTGAGCAGGTGGAATTCTGAACTTTCTGTCCTGAGATGAAGCATCTGGTATTCCGCCCCCTCCATATATGTTTCAAGCTGACATGCACTGATGTTATTCCTCACGAGTGTCAGTATTCCACCTTTTCGCCTGTCTATTCGGTCAGATCGGTAGCACTGGTAGCCTCTGATTTTGAAGGCTATGTCTTTGTTGAGGTGGGTTTCTTGCAAGCAACATACATTTACTTGCTCTTCATTCAAGATATTTTCGAGCTCTAATTTTTTGCTGTAGCCGTCTTTTTTACTATTGACGCCTTCAGCATTCCAGTGCATTATTTTAAATGGTCTTTTCTTTGCTTGGCCAGTAGCTCTATTCTCATGCCTCCTGGCTCCACGGGGCAATTGAGAAGGACCCCCAGTAGTAGGGGTTGGGCCCTTCCGAGGCAGAGGGCCCGGCACTGCGCCTGCCTGGGTGTCCGTCACAGGGCGAGTGCCATAACGTTTTGCAGATATAGGCATACTTCCCATAGCGCATGTGCGTGGCATCCTGATTGCTGTGGTGCGCCTCTTGGCTGGTTGCCTCCGTCTTCAGCACCTTGACTTGCTAGGGCAGACTGTGGTCTTGCTCGAGTCTAGGAGGGCCTGGCCAGTCTTGGTTTTTCAGCCGCTGATGGCTGTACTTGAGCCCCATCTCCACGTCAAGGAGCTGGCCTTGATGGGGATTTGGTAGTCTGAACTGAACGAACAATCCTATCGAGGTTAACTCAATTTATTTCAATTTAAAAATGTAAATAAATCAATAAGGATTTTACAGCACATAATAATAAAGATTATCACGAGAAAACAAACTCACAACAATTTGATGATTTTAAAGAAGAAAAAAATTATTACACAAGTAGTGAACAAAATGGATTATAAATGAATTGTGTTAGTAAAGTTCCAGGCAGGCCTGATAGGCTTTTGCTGGAAAATATGTGAAATACTGTTTGTGTGTAAATGAATGTTTGTTCCTTTGTTCCTTTGGTGTGAATGTTGGAAACAACTTATATCCTGGGGGTCTCTTGGAAAAATATATCGTAATCCAATGCTTGAAATTAACTTCACTGTTCGAATAAGGTATCCACAAAGGGGCACAGAATCTGAACACGATTTTATAAATCCAAGATTGGGGTAACGACTTCACTGTTCGAATAAGGTATCCACAAAGGGCACAGAATCTGAACACGATTTTTATAAATCCAAGAAAGTTGATGCGATATCCACAGATAACGAATTTGCTTCCAAAGGTGGGATGGATGATTAAAATGGGTGGAGTATGGTAGGGTGAGGTTTGGTGTTGAGAATGTTTGAAATACTTGAATAATTGAAGTAATTGAAATAATTGAAATAATTGAAGGGAATTATTGTGACTGGTGGACGAGGACTATATGGCCACTGGCCAAAGGTAACCTCTTTTCAGCAATACGAGACAAGACTTTGCACTGCATAAATCTGTTAGACAAAACAAAAATACATGTGTAACTACTCTTCTGCTGCAACATGCAGATTACAACAGAAACAATTTAAGCAGTGTCCAGCGTCGGCATGTTGATATCCATGCATGCGTCTCGTTCCTAAAATAGGTCAGTCCATTCTTAAACATTCCTGTCTGCTGTGAATGAATTAGCTGGACTTGCTTCCTCCCCTGTCAGACAAAGTTACATGAGGGTCCGCTAGAGAATCCTCCTGTGCTTTCCACCGTTCATTCTTTGCCCCGTTCATAATAATATGCTCATACATTAATGTTACAAACATTGAAAAGTAAAATGGTCATTGAAATTATGAATAATACAAACATTGTAACATAACATCGCTTTAAAATACAAGCAGTGAAAAAACCCCCCCCCCCCCCCCCCACCCCCCCCCCCCCCCCCCCCCCCCCCCCCCCCCCCCCCCCCCCCCCCCCACTAAATGAATTTTTCGTAAGCATTTATGATACAGACATGATAAAGGAAACCCGTTTATATAATACACTTAGACTTTCACCATGATAGTAATATATTTCATTAGACTTTCACCATGATAATAATATATTTCATATCTATATATTTAAGCTAATTTCCTATATACTGGAAAAGCGAATACATACCCGCTCCGGAATTTTAGTCTGTTAAGTTAAACTAGAGGGCACTATGTGTGTTTAACTCAAGTCTCTCTTATGCACAGTTTTACTTTACAAGACTAAGAAATGCGTCTTACTCTTCCAGTATGCTTCTCACCAGTGAAGTCTAAAAAACTAGTTTCTTAAAGAAAGAAAGAAAGAATTATTTTCGATTTACCCGCTACATTTTAAACGTTCCCACGATAGCCAAAAGTATCGCTGCAAATTAGTTTGCATATAGAATGTCACTTGTACGTGCTGTGGGTTCCGAGCTCAAAGTATTAACAATGAGGAAGAAGACAGGCCATAAATTTCTAGACAGACGAGTCTGGAAAATCCGGTTGACCGAATCTTCACCTGAGTTAAGTGCGTGAGAAACATTTTTTTTTCCAGAAACTTAGGGTAGACAGAAAATAAAGCAATATACAGGATGGACAGAAAATTTCAAATAGGCAAATTATCTTCACTCTGCGACAGATACCCCGAACTTAAGTTAGTTGCCCAACTAAATCAGAGAGAGATGATAATTTGGCTAGTGTGTATCATTCCCGGTGTCGTCCATTAGTTCCTTCTCTGTACTTCTTCCGAGGTTTCCTCAGATTGTTTCTTATCTGCTGGCGTTAGAAGATTATTTTCTCCACCTCTAGCGAGTTCCTCTACTGAATGTCTGCTTAAAAAATCGGCTCCTACATTTTCAGGACCTGGGATGTACTCGACCCTGAAGGAATAGACACTTAGCAAAATAGCCCATCGCATTACTTTTGCATTTTGGTTTTTACAAGCTGCTAGAAACGTGAGGGGTGCGTGATCCGTTTGCACGACAAATGAGACTCCATAAAGAAATTCGTGGTGCCTTTTTACTCCCGCCACTAGAGCCAAGCATTCTTTTTCAATGGTTGAATAGTTGCGTTCTGCAGCGTTCAATTTTCGGCTAGCATAGGCCACGGGAAAAAGCATTTCCGGGTAGTTTTCATCAGCTTGAAGCAACGTTGGCCACCAAATGATGCGTGATGCCATATGATGATGGATGGCATCCGCATGTCTGGTTTTGTGTAGTGTGTAGATGTGTTCAGTCAAAACAATGTTCATGCAACAAAAACAGGGCAATCCACATAGGACGTCAGTAAACTCACGACGTATAAAGTCAATGAGTCTTGAAACAGCCGTTGACGTTTTTCTTCATTATTTATTGTGGACGCCACAGTGACAAAATGGTTACGCAAATGTGTAGGCACATCAAACAGTCATTATCACAGCAACATTCAATACAGCAATAAACGGTAGACAGCATTACAATGATGAGTCAGATGCATGTTATATTTCATAGTGCTGTAAATGTAGTCAGATGAACAACTCCATCCTTTCTATAACAGCCAGGAGATAACCAGATGTATGAGATCAGTTCACTCTCCTTAGTTTGACTTCAGCAAGACAGACACGTCTGCCGAAGTATAAATAATGTCCTCAAGAATATCCTCTAGATAATAAAGGTTTTCTAAACCTAGTTCATTTAACAAAGTAGCAAGTAATGGTCCTTGGTACCTGCATCAACCGATGCAGTACAATGCAGCGACATGTGAGCTGGGAAAGAACATCTCGTGACGACGACTTTCGGAGACAGGCTATGAATCGAAATCGCTCACGACCCAAAATCAATAGAGTTAATGAAAATGTTAATTTACCTTGCTTTCAAGAAATACAGAAATATCACGCCTCCCGGCATGTGCAAATACACTAGAGGTATTATCCCGAATAAACGAAATATCCATAAGAGGACTACACATCCCTGACAGAACAAAAATAGCGGAGATCCCCTCTTCAACGAGGCATCTCTTTCGCCATTCCAAATCGCTCACTCCCACTAGTGGTGGGCGGAAACCGATCGACCAAACAACAAGACAAGTCATGCGCAGTCCAGCGCAAAAATGACCACAGCTCAAAAGTTAACTGCATTCGATACTAACGCGAGAAGACAAATGCTTACCGAGAAAAGTGACTATAGATTTCAAGCAGTTGTTGCCCTTGCGTTATAAAACAGATATTGAAATAAAACGATGTTGCGAGAATTTATCACGCAACAATCCTATTCCAAGATTACTGGCATCTACTCGTAGCACAAAGGTCTTTGTGAGGTCAGGGAGGCGTAATATGGGCTTCGTCGTCAGCTTTTCTTTGAGTGTGGTGTAGGCGCTCTCACATTGAGCCGTCCATGTTACCTTTTCAGGTTGACCTTTCTTTGTGAGGTCAGTTAACGGTGCAGTCAAACTATTAAAGTTCTCAATGAACCGTTGATAATAACCACAGAGTGACAAAAACGACCTAGTGTCCTTTTTCGTTATGGGTCGCTTTGCATTTCGGATTTTGTCAACGTTTTTCTCTACTGGCCACAAGCAACCATGAGTGATCGTATGTCCTAAAAATTCAAGTTCTCTGAATCCAATCAGACACTTGCTTGGGCGTGCTGTTAAACCAGTTTCCTTGAGCCGCCTGAGGAGCAGGGCTAACGCTTCTTCATGTTCTTCAAATGTAGCCGTTGCGATAAGAATATCATCCATAAAATTATGAATGGTATTGCTTTGTAAAGGGTGTAATAGTTTTCTCATCATCCGGGTAAAAGCTCCAGGTGCGTTATATAATCCAAAAGGCATTACATTGAACGTGTAATGTCCGTCACTGGTACTAAAGGCGAGCAATGGTCTAATCTCTTCCTTTACCGGAATTTGGTAATAGCCTTTACTAAGGTCTATTTTAGAGAAAATGGTTGCTCTGCTCAGCTTAGTAAAGAGTTCATTAGGGCTCGGTAATGGTTCTGGTTGGAACTCTGTTACAGTGTTGAGTAACCTATAATCGATGCATAACCGAGTTTCCCCGTTGGGTTTCTGTAGAAGCACTACACTTGAACTGTAAGGGGATGTTGATTCAGAGATTATGTTATCTTGCAGTAGCTTGTCAATCTCTTCTCGTAAAGCGTTGGCTTTAGCGTATGGGACTGGGTAAATCTTAGTCCTGACAGGCTTAGGATCTAATACTTTTATATCAAACTCCAAGAGGTGGGTTAGTCCCGGTTTATCGGTGAGCACTTCTGAATATTCGGCTAACAGTTGTTTGACATCATGCTGTTGCAATTCAGTTAATGTTTCACAGAGCTTCACATCCGTGTGTGATTCTTCCTGTTTTAGCGGGTATTCAGCATATTCGTGGGGGTCATTATCCGCTTCCATTGCAACCGCTAAGGTCAGGAGATGTGCTTGAGGAGCAGCGAGGCGTTCCATGTACTTTTTAAGTAAGTTAACATGATAAATCTTTTCCTTCCCTCGTATGGAGATTTTGTAGTTTGTTCGAGAGATTTTCTCGAGTACTTCAAATGGTCCCTGCCATCCTATCTGAAGTTTGTTATTCCCTGTTGGGAGTAACAGCAGTACTTTCTCTCCAGGTTGTAGTACTCTTTCCTTCGCAGTCTTATTGTACCGTTTTGCATGCTTGGCACGAGCTTGTCGGAGGTTAGTGTTGGCTAATTCCCAACCTATCTTTAACCTTTCCTTTAGTTCTTGCACAAATTTTGATGCAGGTACAATAGATTCGTCTGCTTTCTGGTCGGTTAAAGACCTAAGCAATGCTTCCAGGGGTCCCTTTATTGGCCGTATAAATAATAATGTTGCAGGAGGTAGACCAGTGTAGGCATGCGGCACTGCCCTATAGGCAAATAAGGCAGCCGGCAAGAATAAGTCCCAATTTTCTGGTCTTTCTTGTGCTAATTTTCGCAGCATGGTGATGAGGGTCCCGTTATATCTCTCTACCTGTCCGTTTGCTTGAGGATTATAGGGTGAGGTGTGAATATGCTGAGTACGAAAGATCTTAAAGACTTCTTCCATCAGATGTCCTCTAAACTGCGATCCATTATCAGTGAGTATTTGCTGTGGAAATCCGAGCCTTGTGAAAATACTCACGAGCGCTTCTGCGACATGCACAGAATCAGAAGAAGGGAGCGCCACTGCTTCTGACCACATAGTACAGGTGTCGACTAGAGTCAAAATACAGCAATTTCTCCGCTTTGTTCTTAAGAGTGGGCCTACTATATCTACAGCTACTCTTTCGAATGGCGTACCGACAATAGGCATTTCCCCCAATGGAGCAGGGGGTGTCCAGTGCCTTGGTGCCACCCTTTGGCACTGCGCACAGGATTTCACAAATCGGATGATGTCCATGTTCATCCCAGGCCAGTAATAGTGCGCTGCTATTCTTTGCATGGTAGCATTTTGTCCCATGTGGCCGCTAAAAGGAAGAGCGTGTCCCATCTCTAAAATTTGTGACCTATAAGTAGTTGGAACAACCAACTGGCTATGTTCTTGTCCAGTGTTGCCCGACCTACGGTATAGTAATCCCGATTTTGAATAAAAGTTTCCCTTTTTCAACGGGTTACTGGCAAGTGGCAGTTTCTTAAAACATGGTCCCAGTGTTGGATCCTTGTGTTGAGCATCCTTTAATTCCCGTGGTAGCAGGTTTGTCACTGGTCCTGGTTCCTGTTCTGTCCTCGCCTAACCTCTTGTAGTTACTGCTGCAGCTATCAGAGGTTTTCTTGGTTCCCCCAAGAACACATAGCGACATCCAAGAATTACATCATAGATTGGATTCTCCATAATGGCAGCTCGAATCCATCCTTTAACAAATTTTGAATTGATATAAATGTTTGCTATTTTCAATGTCATAGGAGTGTCTCCTTTCACGGCTCCACACAGATCTACTGTCTCCGAGGTTATCTGCTCAGGTGTGACCAAATGTGAAGCGATTATACAGTCAAACTGTAATCCTGTGTCATAAAGACAGCGCACAAATTACCCGTTTGCGATAATCTGATCCGTTACAGAATTCCGTTCTGGTTTACCACATTTTGTTCTATCTTGACGCTGTTCTGGTGCGTCTCCTTGTAAACACGCCGCCAAGTTCGGGCTGGGCCGATTTCTACATTCTTTTGTATTGTGCGAGGTCTGCTTACAATGATGACAATATTTCCTCTCCCTCCTCATGAAGTAAGGGGGGGTTTTCCTGTGCATTTTTCGTGTTTGAGTTAGTTGACCGTTCTCTGCGTGTATCCTGCGTTGGAGCGTTTACCTGTGATCGCTGATTTTGGGTGGGCTGGGTGATTGGTTTAGGTTGAAGTTCAGCAGGTTTCCGTTTGAAGGTTTGAGTCTCTGCTATAGCATGTTGAAACCTTTCTGCTAACGTAAGGATTGGTTCGAGTCGGTCTGCCCCGTGCTCCACTAGGAACTTTCTCATCTCTGGTGACATTGTTTCCTTGATTTGCTCTACCAGGAAGAGTTCATGTAATCCTTCGTAAGTCTTAGGAAATTTTTCCAAATCGCGCCACTTTTCGAGATATGATTCAATCCTAGCAGCAAATTGGCCAAATGTTTCTCCTCCTTCTTTGTGAGATTGGCGAAAACGCTTTCGGTAATTGTCGGCTGTAAGCTGAAAACGCCGTAACAGTGCTTGCTTGAGAGCGTCATAATCGTTCTGTTCTGCTGGGGTTAATTTTGTAAAAACTTCATAAGCCGTCCCTCTTAATCCTTGAGAAAGTTTAAGATTCCACATGCTTTTGGGCAGGCCATACGATGAAGCAGTTCGCTCATATCTATCCAAGAACAGACCAATTTGTTCATTTCGCTCGCAAAATTTTTCCATTGGGAAAGTCATTGCAGGTGAGTTGAGTGCTAGACCAGCAGAGGCGTTGTCAGGTGCTGAAGCGTTAGTTTGAGAAGCGGGACGATTTTGAACCTCTAGTTCTTTGAGCCGGAACTCATGAGCCCGTATCCTTTCGTTTTCTTCTCTTTGTTTTTCTATTTCGGCCTCTATGAATGCATTACCTTCTTTTTCACTCATTCCAACCTCTTCAGTGTATTTCAAAAGACCCATCCTTAGTTTTAGTTAATCAGTCATTTTCTATATTTCTGTGCAGGTTGTTACACTCTCTCAGTATGTTACACTAGTTTCTGGGTATTACTAATATTTCTATGAAGTATTGTAATACAACAAACCAATACAACTAACTGATAATCAATTTACTAAGCCCCAGGGAGTACTATTAATTCTATGAAGTAATGTAACTCGTTAATGGAAGTTTAGTATAATTGGATTTTTGACAATTCCTTATTTCTGCTGAATTAAGGTCTCATCACTTGAGTAATACTCAAGTATAAACAATTCCCTTCAATATCTCACACACATACACACTCTACTGCCTGTTAAATGTACCACTTAATTACCTTAGTTAACTATTTAACGTAATTAAATAACCCTGAATTAAATTAGTGACAGCAACGTTCTGTTACTTTAAAATTATAATTGTTCTGTTCAGATACTACCAGAAGTGTCGTTGTCTACGGCGTTATAAAATTACAGTCCACAGTATAGACTAATAGTTCAAGATTCCTTAGTTTCTGCAGAACAATTTAAAGACAGGATTCCCTGTAGTCACTGTGAAATAAGAATCAAGAAATTCAAATCCCGGACGAGATTCCCAATAATTGTCGCATGAAAATATAATTAATAGTAGGTAAGCTTGACAGCTGTATAGGCGTGATGGACAATAGTGCACACGGACGTGTGATAGTGGTGCGCAAGAGAGATAGACAGAAGGCACAGGCTGAGTCAGTGAGTTCTTCACTAAGAAAACCACACACACAGCTCTTCTTGTTTTCTCTGGCGACAATATTACTCTTCTGCACACACTGTGTCACTCACAAATAGTAGGGTAAAGAAGTAAAGTTAGATTGAGGATTTGGTAGTCTGAACTGAACGAACAATCCTATCGAGGTTAACTCAATTTATTTCAATTTAAAAATGTAAATAAATCAATAAGGATTTTACAGCACATAATAATAAAGATTATCACGAGAAAACAAACTCACAACAATTTGATGATTTTAAAGAAGAAAAAAATTATTACACAAGTAGTGAACAAAATGGATTATGAATGAATTGTGTTAGTAAAGTTCCAGGCAGGCCTGATAGGCTTTTGCTGGAAAATATGTGAAATACTGTTTGTGTGTAAATGAATGTTTGTTCCTTTGTTCCTTTGGTGTGAATGTTGGAAACAACTTATATCCTGGGGGTCTCTTGGAAAAATATATCGTAATCCAATGCTTGAAATTAACTTCACTGTTCGAATAAGGTATCCACAAAGGGGCACAGAATCTGAACACGATTTTATAAATCCAAGATTGGGGTAACGACTTCACTGTTCGAATAAGGTATCCACAAAGGGCACAGAATCTGAACACGATTTTTATAAATCCAAGAAAGGTGTAACGTATCCACAGTTGATGCGATATCCACAGATAACGAATTTTCTTCCAAAGGTGGGATGGAGGATTAAAATGGGTGGAGTATGGTAGGGTGAGGTTTGGTGTTGTGAATGTTTGAAATACTTGAATAATTGAAGTAATTGAAATAATTGAAATAATTGAAGGGAATTATTGTGACTGGTGGACGAGGACTATATGGCCACTGGCCAAAGGTAACCTCTTTTCAGCAATACGAGACAAGACTTTGCACTGCATAAATCTGTTAGACAAAACAAAAATACATGTGTAACTACTCTTCTGCTGCAACATGCAGATTACAACAGAAACAATTTAAGCAGTGTCCAGCGTCGGCATGTTGATATCCATGCATGCGTCTCGTTCCTAAAATAGGTCAGTCCATTCTTAAACATTCCTGTCTGCTGTGAATGAATTAGCTGGCCAGTCCAGGTACATAAACAATAACAAGACTTGCTTCCTCCCCTGTCAGACAAAGTTACATGAGGGTCCGCTAGAGAATCCTCCTGTGCTTTCCACCGTTCATTCTTTCCCGCGTTCATAATAATATGCTCATACATTAATGTTACAAACATTGAAAAGTAAAATGGTCATTGAAATTATGAATGATACAAACATTGTAACATAACATCGCTTTAAAATACAAGCAGTGAAAATAAATGAATTTTCGTAAGCATTTATGATACAGACATGATAAAGGAAACCCGTTTATATAATACACTTAGACTTTCACCATGATAGTAATATATTTTATTAGACTTTCACCATGATAATAATATATTTCATATCTATATATTTAAGCTAATTTCCTATATACTGGAAAAGCGAATACATACCCGCTCCGGAATTTTAGTCTGTTAAGTTAAACTAGAGGGCACTATGTGTGTTTAACTCAAGTCTCCCTTATGCACAGTTTTACTTTACAAGACTAAGAAATGCGTCTTACTCTTCCAGTATGCTTCTCACCAGTGAAGTCTAAAAAACTAGTTTCTTAAAGAAAGAAAGAAAGAATTATTTTCGATTTACCCGCTACATTTTAAACGTTCCCACGATAGCCAAAAGTATCGCTGCAAATTAGTTTGCATATAGAATGTCACTTGTACGTGCTGTGGGTTCCGAGCTCAAAGTATTAACAATGAGGAAGAAGACAGGCCATAAATTTCTAGACAGACGAGTCTGGAAAATCCGGTTGACCGAATCTTCACCTGAGTTAAGTGCGTGAGAAACATTTTTTTTTTCAGAAACTTAGGGTAGACAGAAAATAAAGCAATATAGAGGATGGACAGAAAATTTCAAATAGGCAAATTATCTTCACTCTGCGACATCGATATCAATCGATATGTTATGATTTAACTCATAACAATGTACATGTGAGTTCCAATTTAGATGCTGGTTGACGATTATACCTACAGTTGTATGTGCATTCACGTTTTCAATTAGTGAGGTACCAATGTAGATCTGAAATGTTGTTTTCTCTAAATTTTGTAATTTTTGTCTAGTTGATATTAACATGCATTTTGTTTTAATGATATTTATTAACATGCGTTTTCCGTTGCTCCACTTAATCAGATTATCTGTATCTTTTCGTAACAATAGTTTGAGTGTGTTACAACTTTTATCACTCGTGTAAACAGTACAGTCGTCTGCAAACAGGTCACAGGATGAGTGCTTGATGTGTAGTGGAAGGTCATTAATTAATGTATTTGGCAAAAAGTAGAGGTCCAAGTATAGAACCCTGAGGAACGCATGTATTTATCACTGCTTCGTTTAAATAGGAGTTATTGTAAGAAACTACATGTTTTCTGTCTGACAGGAATGATTTAATTATTTTCACTAGTTGAAAGTTTACTTTTGATGTTTCTAGTTTTCTAATTAAAATAGCGTGATCTATCATACCAAATGCCTTTTTAAAGTCTACAAAGACTGCCCCCCACATGTAGTCGTTGTTAATATTTAGGTGCCAGTTGCCTATCATCTATGTTAGAACAGTGTGACATGAATGTTTAGGTCTAAACCCCGACTGACTATCAATTAGCAAGTCGTTGTTAACTAGGTGTTGTAGTGTTATTTTATGTATATGTTTTTCCAGTGGTTTAGAAAGCGATGATATTAGAGAGATTGGCCTATAGTTACCAAAGTTACAATTATCGGAGGAACCAGGTTTGAAAAGAGGATATATCTTAGCGACTTTAAAGTGCGACGGAAAATAACTCTTTGCGATACATAGATTGTATATGTATGTTAGTGAATCGCTAATAACTGGCGCAGCATAGCGCAGTATTCGATTACTGATTCCGTCAAGTCCTGATGAGTTATTCTCTTTAAGGCCTAGAAGATAGTTATACACTTCATTAACTGTCATAAACGGAATGTCGGACGGGATTGTGTTGGTGCATTTGTTCTCACAGAATGCTGACAGTTGGCCTAGGTCACAAGGGAAATCTGGTATCGTAGATTTAAAACTGGTTATTTCTGTCTGAAAGTAATTGCTGAAGTCTGTACAAGTAAATGAGCTATTGGGGGTTAACGAGTCTGGCGAATTTCGTTTGTTTACTAAAGTGTTGATTGCTTTCCACATATCTTTACTGTTTGTTTTGTTCTGAACTAAGTTTTTAAAGTATGTTTTCTTTTCTCTACGTATTAAATAGTGTACCTTGTTTCTTTGTGCTCTGTATGTGTTAAAGTTTTTATTTTTGTGAGCTCGATCTCGTTGCCTCATGGCTTCTAGCACTGCTGGTGTGATCCAAGGAGACTTTATCTGTCGTTTCACACAAACGTCTTTAGCTGGTGCGCGGTTATTAAACACACAATGAAAGATACGTGTCTAATGAGCAATGACGTCATCGGGATCAGAAAGCTGGTAAACACTGGCTAGAGGTGCAGCTCGCAAATCATGTGAAAATAGTTCATGGTTGAAATATTTAAAACTTCTAAATTCAGTACTAATATGTTTATTTCTGGGAGCTTTATATTTATTCTTTGACCACGTGCAACATATTGGATAGTGGCCTCTCATTGCGACAATAGGAACAGACATTCTAAAATGTTTTCTGCACGGGTGACGTAGATGTGGTCAATTGTTGTGGATGATGTTTTTGATACCCTGGTAGGCCGGTTGACTATTTGTTTTAAGTTGTAAGATAGTATGATGTTTTCCCACGTTTGGTTTGTGTTATGCATGTCGATATTGAAGTCGCCTAGAAGAATAATTTCTTTGGCAGTGGTAAATACTTTGTCCATCATAGTGGTGAAATCTTCATAACAGATGGGTCCTGCACTGGGATTTCTATAAAAATACCCGACTAGAAATTGTCCCTGAGTCGGTAGTTTTATTTCTAACCATATGCACTCGGTCTCTGCTGTCTCTAAATGGCTTCTGCGGCGGTAACTAATAGAAGCGGAAATATTTACTACTATACCTGTTTCTAGCTTTCTACTTGAGTCTCGTCGAACAGTTTTAAAGCCTTGTAGTGCAATATCATCATCTGATATGTTGTCATTCAAACGACTTTCCGAAAGTCCAAAAACATGGAAATTTTGATTCAGAATTCGTGTAAGCTTAGGAAGTTTGCCTAATAGACGGTAAATGTTTAGATGACCCAGCCGTAGACCATCCTTAATTAACCATTGTGTCTGATTTGTATGCATTTTATTTTGGAGGGCAAGGGGGTGAGGTTGGGGGGGGGGGGAGGGTACAAAACGACAAATGTCGAGATGCTGTCACGTACTGGCCTTCAAAATATGTATGCACCGGCTTAGACAGCGCAGACTACGCTGGCTTGGCCATGTCCACCGCATGGAAGATGGTCGCATCCACAAAGATATTTTCTACGGGCAACTGGCAGATGGCAAAAGAACAGTTGGGCGACAGCAGCTGAGGTTCAAGGACGTGTGCAAGAGATAAACGAAAGCACTGGACATAAATCCATCAACCTGAGAGGATGAAGCTGCCGATCACGCCAAGTGGTGATGCTCGCTAAGACACTCCCTCAGATTGGGAGGAAAGAATGTTCTCACAACAAGCAGAAGAGAAAAGACCACGCCGAATGGAATACCACGAAAAAAAAAAAAACGGCTACGGGCTATCACATCAGAGGCGCATTCTCATAGTCAGCCAATGAAGCACTTTTATTTGCAGTAAGGCTGTGGCTCATTTTTGATCATCCCTGATCTGATTCCTGGTGAGCCTATCACTTATATTTCTTTTCTGTTGTCTGATGTCCTCCTTCTGTCTGTCTAACGAGTGCCTGTTAATTATATTTATTTGTTTATTAAAACAAGTCAATAGTTTCAAATACAGCCATTTCTCTTTTAACGTGGCGTCTGTGGTCAGCGCGTTGTGGAAGTTCGCGCAATAAAAACAATAGGGCTTATGGGGGAAAATAGAATTAGCGGAAGAACCCTCAAAACATCTAGCCTCGTAATTAATACAAACCAATAAGAATCTATAAAATGAAGAGTATTTTATGCAACATTTCTTTGTCAATGGAAGTAAGAAAGAGAAATCTTCAGTGGTATATGGTTTCATGGGTTGCCTCCCCTTAGCTATGCAGTAGTGGTCCAACAGTGGCAAAAACTCATGAGCAACTTATGTGGGTCTTCAAAGGTGTCTACCTTCGCACAAAATTATTCTTGGAGGTAGAAGGAAAATGATGCTTCTACCTCCAGGTAGTGTTCACACGATATTCAGAAACGCGAGAACAATGCTGCATTGGCTGAGCACGTTAACTCTAGTATCTGCCGTCAACTTTTGTGAAGGATATGGTTATCTTATAATTCGTTAGCTCGTTCAAGCCCCCAGCTAAGTTAATTCAGCGAATTTCCTCTTATTATTATTTAGCTCTGTTTAAGTGATTTTAAGAAATTGTCCGAGACATACGGTTGTAGTACATTCAAAATGATTAAACCAACTTAGGTTTTTTCTTTATACAAGTAACAAATGTGTGATAATCAATTAGGTCTTAACAGTTATAAAAATGAATAATTGTTTAGAAAAAAGTATTCATCACAGTGTCACGTTATGGTTTTCGAAAAATGGACAGTTCACTTGGCAGCTTTTAAGTTTTACTTAGCTGCCAATAGTTGTTTCTGCTCCCTCTGATGTTTGGGTCTTTGCAGATAGATGACTGGATCGCTCGCGTCCCTGGTCAAGATTTAAGAGTTGCAGCACGTTCCAAGTAGAATAAGGGAATAACTGCAAAGCTGGTCCTGCGTCTCTAAGACCTGTCTGATGATGGTGTCTTGCGTCGACTTCAGGCCACTTATACACCCACGTGTTCCAGAAATAGTACCCTCAACTGGTACCATCAACTAGTATGGCAAAAGAACAGAAACGAATACCCTCTGAGTATTGAGTTTCCCGACACATACTTATGTACCCCCCTCTTTTCATACTACCATTCCATCTATCTCAAAATTGTTACCCTCTCTGAGAATAAATCGTAATGCCAGTGGGCGAAAAACTTTCTTTACTTTTAAAATTAATAGTTTTATAGTCAACTTTAGTTGAAAATGTTAACAATATAGTTTGACAATGTTTACATTTACATTGGTTGAAAAAGTTGTAAACTTTCACTACAGTTAGAGTGAATATGTTTTACATTTATACTGGTTGAAAAGGTTGAAACTTTCATTACATTTAGAGTGAATATGTTTTGAAAATGTTCAAACCTTCGTTATATTTAGAGTGAATTTGTTTTACATTTACACTGGTTGAAAAAGTTAATAATATAACAAGTATGTACATCATTTTTTTCATCATTCCCTTCCTGCTCTATATGGAACTTGGGACCACCTCTGCCTTTGGTTCTTTATAAGAAACTCGCAATAAAGCAGTCACCAGCCCTGGCAGTGGTGGTTCATGAAATCATCATTTCATATGCTGAGGTTGCCAGCCTTAAATGACTTGGACATCCACTAGCAATTTTTACATATTAATATTCACATGTCCATAAATACGTATTAGTTCACATGTTAATAATGAAAAAATATAGAATTCAAAATGTACAACTTAGGCCAATCTTTAGGCTCACAGACTGCTGGCTCAGAGAAATAAAGGCACTTGTCGAGACCTCTTGCACTTGGTCTTGGGTGTTGTCACTTTAGCAATAACTCCCCAATTTGACCCCGTGTTTCAGTTTCCTCAGATTCCGGTTTTCCGTGTTTAAATGGTAGCGTTTTCCTTTGCTCTAAGTCTTCAATATGCTCCAACAAAGTCCGGTCTGGTACTATTCTTAACTCAGGCAAGGTCTGGTTGTCTTCTTGGCGCGAGTGAATTTTCACAGTACTTTCAACCGACTAAAGTATCAGGTTATGTTGCCCCTCTCGTTCTTGGCACATGTTGCTTACTTTTGGACCAGGCCCCCAAACAGAAATGTAGTTATTTTTACATCTCGAGTGCCGGCCAAAAGTTTCAAACATGCGTGTTTAGGATGGGGTAATTCAAAATATTTCCACTACGAAATTTCTGTGCCTTAATACAAAGGTCATGTCTTCCAAATATGGAATGAAAACATCCGATCACTCTCTCTCGACAATGTTTACAAATAAGATATTACTTTCATCGAAAGTAATGTCTTTGGAACAAGGTGTACAGGAAATGATTATGTCATTCATTTCCGCCGAGTGCATGCCGACAGGTCCATAATTTATCGCGGGGCCCTTCTAGGTAAACATGACACGCGATCACTATACGAATATTGACCGGTCCCATCTTGGTTTTACCTGCGTCTTAATCTTAGCAAAGCCTAGAAGCGCAAAGCAAACATGATCAATTATCACTGAAGGGAGTGTAAAATTGATAAGAAAATAGCTACTATCTGCTTGATAGCAGAGAAAAAAAAATGGGCCGACCACGGAAATTGCGAGTGATTTAGTACACACACACAAAATGTAAATAAATACTGCCGGAGAGGAAAAGAGATCGACCCACTGTTTATGTGACATGTGGAAGCAATCCTGACATATGGGAGTGAGTCATAGACAATTAGTAAACAAGTAGGGAAGGCACTAGAGGCCACAGAGATGTGGTTTTACAGAAGGATGTTAAAAATACAATGGTCTGCCAAAAAGAGTAATGAGGATGTCCTGAAAGAGGCCAATGCGCAAACGAAACTTATTTCACAAGTTAGAAAGAAGCAATCCATTTTGGGGGGGGGGGGGGGGGGGGGGGGGGGGGTGTTATGAGAAGAGGAAGAGCTGGAATATATCGTAACCACAGATAAGATTGAAGGAAAAAGGAGATAGGGGAAGACACGGAGAGCAAATACTGGACAGTTTGACATCTTTGCATGGAAAGAAGTCAGCAACAGAATTGATAAATAGTACTGGAGACAGGAAGTTGTGGAGAGACATGATCTCCTACGTCACTATACATGGTACTTGAAGAATAAGAAGAAAAATAATAATGTGGTATTTGAAGTAACTAATCCAGCAACTGCCAGCATTAAAATGGAGCACATCTGCAGGATTTAGAGCGATCGTTCTTCATATATAGCTAATGCTTTCTATTCAATTGTCAGAAAGCTTCCTCCTAATCTGTTTCTGTTTTTGTTTGTTTGTTTGGTGTTAGATCCTCACACTCAACAGTCTTTCCATTTCTTCTATTTACTTTCGCACTGTTGTGTCTGATGCGCAAAGTGGATTCTGTTAGAGCTAATGCTCTCTCGATATCAGATGTTCTCTCGTTACTTTCAAAACTGTTTATTTTTCAAGTTATCTTCAATAAACATGGCTTTCCTTTTTCGCCCACGACTGGATTATTACAATCAGGACGCTTACTCACGTTTTGGAGGTTGTATTAAATAGTTTTATCCAGAAAAATGCACAGAATCAGAAGCCTATTCCTCTGCGGGTCACTACGTTCAGCTCAGTGGCTTTTTTGCGTTCACCTGATGTTACTTAGATGCTCAAAACTTATTACCCACGTAAAAAATCGCGAATAAGCTAACATGATTTCGCTTTTTCGTGATTTTATTCTCCTATCTATCTAGCGCGTATGAAAAATATTTGCAAATTGCAGACACGCTTTGAAACAGAAGAGACTGTACCTAGGAATCTCAGAGATGATTAGCAGACCTAGGAATGTCAGAGATGATTAGCAGAACTAGGAATCTCAGAGATGATTAGCAGACCTAGGAATCTCAGAGATGATTAGCAGAACTAGGAATCTCAGAGATGATTAGCAGACCTAGGAATCTCAGAGATGAGAGACCTAGGAATTAGAGATGATTAGCAGACCTAGTAATCTCAGAGATGATTAGCAGAACTAGGAATCTCAGAGATGATTAGCAGACCTAGGAATCTCAGAGATGTTTAGCAGACCTTGGAATCTCAAAGATGATTAGCAGACCTAGGAATCTCAGAGATGATTAGCAGACCTAGGAATCTCAGAGATGATTAGCAGACCTAGGAATCTCAGAGATGATTAGCAGACCTAGGAATCTCAGAGATGATTAGCAGACCTAGGAATCTCAGAGATGATTAGCAGACCTAGGAATCTCAGAGATGATTAGCAGAGAGATGATTAGCAGACCTAGGAATGTCAGAGATGATTAGCAGAACTAGGAATCTCAGAGATGATTTGCAGACCTAGGAATCTCAGAGATGATTAGCAGAACTAGGAATCTCAGAGATGATTAGCAGACCTAGGAATCTCAGAGATGTTTAGCAGACCTTGGAATCTCAAAGATGATTAGCAGACCTAGGAATGTCAGAGATGATTAGCAGAACTAGGAATCTCAGAGATGATTAGCAGACCTAGGAATCTCAGAGATGATTAGCAGACCTAGGAATCTCAGAGATGATTAGCAGACATAGGAATCTCAGAGATGATTAGCAGACCTAGGAATCTCAGAGATGATTAGCAGACCTAGGAATCTCAGAGATGATTAGCAGACCTAGGAATGTCAGAGATGATTAGCAGAACTAGGAATCTCAGAGATGATTTGCAGACCTAGGAATCTCAGAGATGATTAGCAGAAGCAGACCTTGGAATCTCAAAGATGATTAGCAGACCTAGGAATGTCAGAGATGATTAGCAGAACTAGGAATCTCAGAGATGATTAGCAGACCTAGGAATCTCAGAGATGATTAGCAGACCTAGGAATCTCAGAGATGATTAGCAGACCTAGGAATCTCAGAGATGATTAGCAGAACTAGGAATCTCAGAGATGATTAGCAGACCTAGGAATCTCAGAGATGTTTAGCAGACCTTGGAATCTCAAAGATGATTAGCAGACCTAGGAATGTCAGAGATGATTAGCAGAACTAGGAATCTCAGAGATGATTAGCAGACCTCTCAGAGATGATGATTAGCAGACCTAGGAATCTCAGAGATGATAGCAGACATAGGAATCTCAGAGATGATTAGCAGACCTAGGAATCTCAGAGATGATTAGCATGAGATTTAGAGGATGATTAGCAGACCTAGGAATCTCAAGATGATTAGCAGAACTAGGAATCCAGAGGAATGTCAGAGATGATTAGCAGAACTAGGAATCTCAGAGATGATTAGCAGGACCAAGGAATCTCAGACCTTGAATCTCAAAGATTTAGCAGACCTAGGAATCTCAGAGATGATTAGCAGAAACTAGGAATCTCAGAGATGATTAGCAGACCTAGGAATCTCAGAGATGATTAGCAGACCTAGGAATCTCAGAGATGATTAGCAGACCTAGGAATCTCAGAGATGATTAGCAGACCTAGGAATCTCAGAGATGATTAGCAGACCTAGGAATGTCAGAGATGATTAGCAGAACTAGGAATCTCAGAGATGATTAGCAGACCTAGGAATGTCAGAGATGATTAGCAGAACTAGGAATCTCAGAGATGATTAGCAGACCTAGGAATCTCAGAGATGTTTAGCAGAACTGATTCAGGTAAAAGCGACATTCTATAAAATGAAAAGTATTATATGCAAAAATTCAATTTCAATGGATGAAAGAAAGAGATAGACAGAGATTGAGCAGACGGCGCGTGACTGGAGGACTTGACATACATTTGTTGAAGGCCTCTGCTCCTTGGGGATCTGTATGGCAATAATGGTGATTGTGAGTGGTCACACCGCCTACCCTCACAGTCACGTGGTGCAGATTTCAACATGCAATATGGCCGCCTGGAGAGGTGTGGGCTCCGCCTGGTTTGAAACTGCGCAAGATACCGAAGAATGAAAGTAATTAGTGTTATAATTAATACTGCTGGGCAGGCGACATTGAGAAATTGACATGATATACCTTTCCTGATACAAATACTGGTACAAGACTAACGAACATTGAAACAAATAATGACATAAGAACCACTTCCTTTACAAGACAAAGAAATGGCTTGAAATAGACGTGCCATTTAGAGTATGTTATGACTACGAAAGGATAAGGGTATTTGACTAAATTTGATTACCTGAGCAATAAAACGAATGAAATCAGCATAATCGCTGGCTGGACCTTGTCAGTGGCACTACACAACAAATAGGATGATACTTCATGTGTCATAATTTGTTGCAGTGGTGCATGCAGGTCACGTGTAGAATAAATTATTTATTCCTCTCTTTTTGTTTATGCTGGGATACAGAACAAAAGAACATGCAGTGGTTGATATTTTGCACCAAGTTTCTTTTGTCTCCGCTTTTTGTGGTAACAATTATCTAACTTGTACTCGAAAATATATTTAGAACTGGCAAAATACCTTTCACGTCGGCACGGATGGGTTATTTGTGTCATATATAATCAGAAATCAATAAAGTAACAACAATTGTACACGTGCCATACATGATAATGAGCTGTATTATTCATGAATTAATTTGTATCTTCCGTGATGAAAATGTTGACATTATTTCTCGACAAGATTCAGTAATTATTGAAAGTTGCAACCATTGTGGCTGCCTTTAGTGCACCCAAAGACAAAATCAAAGAAGGACAAAATCGATCGCAGACAAAATCAATCAGAGACAAAATCAATCAGAGACAAAGAAAGAGAAAATCGAAGGCGGCGGCAAAAATGTAAGAAAGATTTCATGGATATGGTTATCACTTTAATCTCTATTCCCCATTATGGGCTCTCCCCACCCTCAATTGACGTCACGTTCCTGGGCAATAAACGACCCCACTTTACATTATTTCTAATCTCCAGGCTTCTTCTCTCTTTTTCCCCCCTTTAAAATGTATACCTGGTAGAATCACATTCAAGTCTTCCCAGTTGTAAAATGGTACCTGACTCCGCCCTTGAGTTAGCTAAGGCAAAGTTAGGGAGAAATTGGTCAGCTCACCTCATAAAGCTGGACTTAGTATAATAAAGTCTCTAACACTTCACTCCACTACTGCACTGTCTGCTATAAAAGTACCTTTACTTCTGATAGCAAATGTGTGTGTTCTGCTGTCCTTGAGGACGTATAGTTTTCTGTTTATTCTATGTAGTAGCGTATGTGTGATCCCCTCTTCCACATAAGCCCATATATTGTGTACGCCACTGATTCTTTACACCAGCGGTTTTCAACCTTTTTGAGTCCATGGCTCCCCTGACCAACAACATTCTTTCTGTGGCTCCCCTGTAGGATAACTGGTAAAAAGTCTAGCGATGTTTCGACATTTAGCCTAACTTTTTTTGAGCAGGAGAGCTTTAGAAAGGATTTTAAACAATGTAATTTTTTAATGTAATTTTTAAAAAAAAATGCGATTGGACAATCTGTGAAAAAATTACACGTACAAGAAAAAATATACACAAAGTGAACTTTGAAAACCCTTACTATAAAAAAGAAAACAGCACAGATAAAGTAGTTTCTTTCTAACATTTTTTTTTTACTTGTGTCTGAAAATCATTCACTGATATACTGCACTCATGATTCAATCTCTCACTGATATACTGCACTCATGATTCAATCTCCATAACAAAAAACGTGTACAGTAAAACTAACAAAAAAATTATGATGAATAAAGTACCAGTCACCTCAGTGTGAAACTTGAGCTTGCTTGTTGTTACACTTGGTTTTTATGACAGTCACTGCTGAAAACACAGAGATAGGAGGTTGCAATAGGAATTAATATCTTCAGTGCTCTCTTGCTCAAGCTTGGGAACTCCTATTTTACTGAATACCAAAACTTTGGCAATGCCATGGATGGAAACGTCGCTTGTAGTGAAGAGTCTGTTGAAAGTTATATCAGTTCTTCCTCTTCTGCAGTACTGAAGTCCGAAGGAGCATCACTACTGATGGGATTTTGAACCACTGAAACCTGTCACAGTTTTCAGGAAAGTATTTTTTTTCAAAATGAACACTGAGTTGAGATAAGTGTCCTTGAATTATAGAAACAATTTCTACACTAAAATCTATTTCATTGTCTGTAATGAACTGCTGCAAACCTGGGAAGTAGTCCATTTCTCCTCCTTCATTGATTTTTCTCTTCCAAAGAAGAAGCTTCTTTTTGAAGGCTGAAACTTTGTCAATAAGTTGAATCAAATGAGTTTCACTTCCTTGCAGAAACTTATTCAATGAGTTCAACTTTTCAAAAAGATCACAGAGGTATGCAACTTTTAACAGGAAGTCGGTGTCCAGAAAGCACTGAGCACTGTCATGGTGAATGCGCGGAAAATTGATAGGCGGGTCGGGGCAGTGGGACTTTAAAGGCTGGCCAACATCAAAAGTAAAATTTCTCCGGGGTCACGCAGGTTGACAAACACCACAAATGAAATTTCCCACAGCTCTGTGTTTTCTTTACAGCTAAATACGAAAAAATCCACGCCCACCCACGGCGCCCCTGACCATCAGTCATGGCGCACCAGGGCGCCGCGGCGCACAGGTTGAAAACCGCTGCTTTACACGTAATAAACGAATGTAAAAATAGCATGAATGGTAGTTTTAGAAACAGCACGTTCAGAAGTGAGATAACGTAAACCAACTTGTTACATAAACCACGAATGCAAGAGCATAAATCCTCTTGGGCAAGATTCATGTAAGTCGATGTAATACGATATAGTTCCGTCACCTAAATCCCGCCCCGGGCTCTTAAAATTAATACAAATTGTTACAAATCAAAGAGTAATCATTTTACATCCTACAGACACACCCCTCAACTTATCCCAGATTTCGCTAGAAAGAATGAATCAAATTATGTTGTTCCCTCCCCCCCCGCCAACGACCATCTTCTCAAGGGGAGATCGTCTCAACTTTTATTGTTTACGTCCATTTCTGAGGTAAACTAATGGATGCGTCTCCAGGCAAATTTGACGTAGAGATGCTTGACTGTTTTTGCGGCTAAATGTAGTTGTGGTCTCTGTCGTAAATTTTCCAGAGAGAATTCTGGTGGATGGTGGTCCCGTTAGAGTGTAGAATGATAGTGAAGGCTTTGTGAGAATAAGGATTTAGGAAAGAAGGATCGTTGATTCACAAGTGCTGGGAAGAGTAAGGACAGTCTCTTTTACGACAATATTTGTCTCTCAACACTACTCCTACCACTCTTCTGAACAAACAATTGGTTGCCAGTTTCCAGACACTCAGGTGCACACACCAATTTGGTGATTCAAACACACAGCGTACGTGAATACAGACTACGATAACGAATATGGGTAAGTTTGGATTTGGGCCTGCCAACACAAATGCTAAAAGTTTTATTATTTTTATTTAGCATAAAATCAAGTCACAAACAATTATCAATTTACATGCAGAAATCAAAGGTTACAAAACTACAAATGACAAGGTGGGGACGGTTTTGGAGGAGAAGTATTCAATACACCCCTCCCGCTTGTATTTAACAAAGAAAAAGGCCCGATCCCAAAGACAGGGGAGGGGGGGGAGATGATGATGAGAGATAGGCAATTTAACCCAACGGTAAATTTATTACTCTGAGACGAGGGTTTACAGTAATTAGTGTGGGGTAGAAAAAATCCTATGGTTCTCAAATGTTTCCCCTGTATTCAACAGATTTACGGGAGGGGAAAAAACACAGTTAATAAATCCCACTTGGAGAAATCCCATACAATGAATACAGTACAAATTTAATACTAGGTTGAACTAATTAAAATGGTAGAAAGATTAAATCTCCTTTCGTTAAAAAACACGCTTGTGAAGGCCCGCACACAGTCACGCTCACACACTTACCGAATCGTGGATTCTGGCACTTCATAGAAATTTTACAACAGCAGATAAACACTAGACCAATGGAAAATGTCTTGTTACTTCTGTGTCAAGCCCCAGATTTATCGAGGTTGGCTGGTAGCAAATGATCTCGAAAATCGCTAGACGATGAAGCGTAAGTGTTACTGTTGGTTCTAGATAAAGTTCCTAATGAATGGCACAGGCACTTGGCTAGGTATGGGGAATGGTGTGGTCTCTTAGATTCGCACCGCTAGTGGTGAAACTCTTATGGCGTAATGTCACAGACTAAAAAAAAACCTGAGGTAAGTTCTTCTTCGGGGGGGGGGGGGGGGGGAGAAAAAAGCCGATGAAAAATACTAGGCAGACAGTGTTCAGATAAATCTGTGTTCTCTTCCACTAATAAAGCAGTAAATAAAAGTGGCTACTGGCAAATGTTCTTCTCCAGTTTACTTTAAGGACTATATGAATTAGTATTTTAAAAGTGTTTCTTGGGTGGCTTTATTCTCAGTTAAATTCAGAGGAGCGAGACCCGCAACAGGTCGCCACAAGTTTAGCTTTAAAAAAGTTCATACGTCACTGGAGTTACGAATTGAGTCGGCAGGACTCTGTATATAATTTAATTGCTGGGATGCAAGGTTGAATGATCATTCTGGATGAAAGATAGAAAAAACATGAAATGCAATACAAATCATTTTATAATCTGACGCGCGACAAATTTACAGTTATAATTCCCTTAACGGCTGAAAAATTAATTTACGCGTCTATTATATTTGGAAATTAACTTATAGATGTAACATTTAGTTTGCACTAAAACTTTGAAAATGGGTTTATTTAATAAGTTTAAATTTACACCACAATCCAGTGAAATAAAATGAAATAACTAGACCACTGATCACTCGAAGCTATTGTATATATTACCGTCTGCACAGAAAAGAATTCACTATAATATATATCCAAAAGATCCAGATGGAATCTAGCAAGATTCTGCTATAGGTAGTGCTTCTTAAAATCTGGCAAAACGAATGATAAAATGCAGTTTTTCAGAGACTTTATTTATACTAACTGGAATGTAACTTAAAGGGGTCGTGTGAGAATTTCACACTTTTCTTCATCTTGAGGAAAAAATGAGATTCTACGCCGCCCGACATGGCCTGTTACTTCATTCCCTGGTCGCTCGGGTTTCTCCCGTTTCTCAGTCTTTCGGGCAAGTCTGCCGGTTGACACAGAGGTGCGAAGTCTGCGAGAAGCTTGCTTCGTCCACTCTGGTTCGCGCTGCCGTGTCATCTCAGCAGCAGGAGACTTCATCTTCTGTTCAAAGAAATCCTCAGTGTCTTTGAGGTTAGGCCGCTTCCCCGCTAGGCTCTGGCGACACCCATAAGGCAGGTACTAACGAAGGTTGTAGCTAAATGCTTGCATATAATCGCTCTTAGAAATAGCCGTGGGCGTGGTTTAACCTGCCCTACGACGAAGCGAGATTAAAGGATACACGCATGAAATCGTCTACATATTTAATGAGCAAACGTGGAGAAGATTCTACTCTGCGCTCGAGCATAATTAATGAGCCCACGTTGAAGGTTACATACTAATGAGCCCAGGTGGAGAAGAGTTCCAGGTTGGCGATAAAATGACAACAATGTTCAGGAGTTCTGATGTTATACGAAGGGGAATACCCTGTCATCCAATGATTCAGGTCAGCTGAGTTGTCCGCCACAGTCTCTATGCTTTTTAACTAGAGAGAAGAGATGATGATGATGATGATGATAATGCAGTAGCAACGAACGACAAAGGCACGCGCGTATATCAAAGAGAATATTTGACGTGACTTAAATATACACGTAATCAAATGCAAGACAAATTGAAATTACTCTATGAGAGGTCACAACAAATCGGTCTGAAAACACACAGGGAAAGACAAAGATAATATGAATAAATGCTAGAAATGATAACAATGTCAAGGAGACACAACTACCAGATGTAGAGTATTACACATATCTTGTTAGCAATATAGACAAAGGTGGAAAGACATACAATGATATCAAAATAAGAATACAAAAAGCAAGAGGAGCTAGCTCTCATTGCATTGGGAAACATATGGATATCAAGAGAAATCAAGTCCAACACGAAAATAAGAATCTTCAACTCAAATGTCAAGTCAGTCCTATTGTATGGCTCTGAGACATGAAGAACAACAAAAACAACAACGAAAGAAGTTACCGACAAACGTTTTCTTGCGTAGAGTAGAAGGATGGAAATAGTAAGACAAGATCATCAATGTGGAACTGATGACAAGAACCAGACAAGTGCCAGTGGAACAAGAGATGAGAAGAAGACGCTGGCGATGGATAGGACACACATTGAGGAAACCTATTGATAGCATTACAAGGCAGGCCTTGTTCTGGAGTCTCCAGGGAAAGAGAGGCAGAGGTAGACCAAAAACACATGGAGAATAGTAGACAGAAGTGAAAATAATGAGGAAAACTTGGAAAGAACTTGAGCTGATGGCACGTGACAGGAGGACTTCTTGGTGTGCGTGTTTGTTGAAGGCTTATATTCCTTGGTGAGCTAAAGATTAGTTGAAATAAACATAAAAATATCCTCTATGTGCCTCTGACGCGCACACTTCCCCCATCTTTTGTGTTGCTTTAAGTATATGATCGTAGCATAAAAACAACAACAAAATAATACCACTAACTCAACTGAGCATTTATCATTATCAAGAACAAACGCACGAACCTGACTAAAATTAGATTCACTCCAGCCCAGGTCTTGTTATGTCGATGTAATATTAAAGCATCAAAGATTAAAGGCCGAACTTATGCTGTCTAATAAACAGTGGCAGGAGTGTTGCCCACGCGGGGAAAATAGAAAGATCAATCAGTCAGTTTTTTTTTTTTTTTTTTGTCTTCAAGTTTTCTCACAGATCATTTGCTTGGTTTATCTCTTCCCACAGGGCCCCTATCGGCCTCGTCAAGACACTGCACCATTACAGTCTCTGACAAATGGGAAATGTGTAACTTCTAGGGCGAATGAAGAGCAGAATTTATGGAATCTAACATTTGCTTTTTAGCGGAAATATGAGCTTAGGAATAGCACTCATTGACCTCAAATATTTGTTGTTCTTTCTGTTAACGCTTTAGTTTGTGTCGCGTCAATTTTTTTTTTTTTTGCTTCTACTACGGCTACATTAACAACAACAACAACAACTACTACGACCACTGTTGCTGCGCTGCTATTACTATTATTATTATCACTAACAATCTTCCGTCAATAATGACGGAAGTAAATCAAAAACTGTAATATATTTTTAAAATATTTTTTAATTTAATATAAAAGTTCTTTGATGACAGAATATTTTGTGAAAGTGCATGGTTTTGTTTCAAAGAATGTTCCCTGATAAAAAGTAATTTTAACAAAAACGTTCAAGTTTTCATGATTTGTTCCTCGGGTGAGGGCGACATAGAGCTGGCCGTGTCCGAAAACAGGTACAGAAAGGAAAACCCCTACGTGATCAAAAGATTGTCCTTGCTCCTTATTGATCGTCATTGCAAATGCTAAAATCACTGGGAATTGACGACGTCGCATTAAAATTTTGTCTTGAAGAAACAATCAAAAACTTTAATTCTAAGATTATTTTTAACAAAATGATGAGTTAAATCCGTTTCCGGAATGACACTGGGTTCTACACCGACTTTTCTTCGTTGAGTGTTTCTATTTTCGGGAGAGTACATATAAGGGAAACAATACAATTAATGTCTAACTTTCAACCACAGTTGCATCCCTTAGATGTGACCGACGTACAAACGTCGAGAATTATGAATTTTGATGATTACTACTACTACGGCCACAATTACTACTATTATTCCTACAGCTTATACAAGTACTTTTTCGATAACAAATACAATAACTAGTACTATTACTACTATTACTGCTACTGATACTGCTACTACTTCTACTATTTCGATAACTAAGTAGCATAGCTACTATTCCAACAACGAATACAGCTACTGTTCCGAAAACTAATACAAGAACTACTACTACTATTCCGACAACTATCACAACAACTTGTACTATTACTACCATTACTAGTATTACTACTACTATTACTACTATTACTACTACTACTACTACTACACATACTACTACTGCTACTGATGCTACTACTACTGTGCGGACCACTAATACATCTACTGTTACTAATAATACTATTACTTCCGTTGATTCTTCTAGTACTGTTTTTTCTCTCTATTTCTATATTATCTTTGTCTTCTACAGCTACCTACACTACTATTATTTCTTCTTCCATCTTTTACTTCCTCTTCTCCTTTGCTTTCTCGTTCATCACCTCAGTTTTATGTCTTTGCTGTGTCGATAATTTCGGTTTGTTATTCCCGCCCACGGCTGGCTATTCACTGAATCCGGAAATCTGAGAAGGAAGCTGGGTTGGCCATGTGATCTTATGTACACGTGACTGTATCCTGGATTTGAGATTACTCGTTCTTCAAAACTCGGTATGCAGGCAATTTCCGATCACACAAATAGCCCCCTAAATCACAGTGCAAAACAAGCGTCACTGCAACTCAAAGATTAAATAATAATTTTCAGCCTGAGAATCGTCACTGCAGACTCAATTACCATCTGTTTAACAATTTAAAAAGCGGACAGCCAGACATGTTGGGAAGACAAGCGTTAAAAGGAGCATGTCTTCTAACAATGTCCGCTCCTCGAGAAGATCAGATGGGCAGCATGGTATTAAACAATGCCTTCGGTGGCGGTACGATAAGCCTGTGACAGACCGTCAACTTAATGAGAGAAATAGATTTGGTTTTATATGAGAGCAATGAGAGAAGCCGGTGGCAGATCACTGGCTTTATATCAGAAAAAGATCTGGCTATATGAGAGCGATGTTTGACCGTCTTTCACAACCTGCGACAGTGCTCTAACATCTTTAAACTCCTGCGGCCATGCTCCATTTGTGTTCGTTTAAAATACAAAACAACAAAACTGAGACAGTACAGATGGAGTGAAAGCCTGTCTATTTTACAGAAATATCACAGTTGATAACAGCAAGCTGTTTTTGCTGCAATCACAGATGGCGTCGCTAGCACTGGCTATTGTTTACTCCATCCCGAGGATGTATTTTTTATTTCGTCTTACGATGCGCTGTTCCTAAAATAGACAAGTCTGACGGAGAAAGGGAGTTAACGCTCAAGATTAAGTGGAAGTTACACTAAGGCTTTAATTATCTGTCCTTGTTTACCGATACGTTATTTTTGTGTGCCGAAATTGCTATTTTACCCCTAGATCAGGGGTTCCCAAATTGTTATTTCTGTCCCTGTACCCCATTGTCTTTTGGTAAACCTTCTCGCACCCCATTCGATATGAGAGGAAATATATTCAAGAGTTTACCAGGAATATGAACGTAAGGAAGATAATCAACAGATTTTGATTAATGTACATAATATTTAGTAGGCCTACCAGAAAGTTGTTAAATACTTATCACAACGAAATAAATTAGCGAGACCCCTGACTCTCTTTCTTGTCAACTAATAGTTTTATTCATGATACAGCTTATGACAGAGATAATCGTGTATCATTTTTGTGGGTCAGAGTGGCAAAGAGGTATGTCGTCCGCCTCGAATTCTAGAGGTACCGGGTTCGAATCTCTGGTAGAAGGAATATAATTTATGGAAACTTTTTTCCGGAACCAGTGGTCCTAATGATGTCATACTCCCTCCCCCCTAGTCTCCTGGGTAGTGACATCGGATGCCTAGCCTTCTCGGATGCGGGCAAAAAAATAGAAGGCTCCGTGTGCAAGTTGCGTACGTTGAAAATCCCTCGTCAGTTGGAAATCGTAAAAGTAGGCCATAAGGCCGCTGCCATGTCAAAATTTAAAAATTATAAACTTACCCACCACAAAAATATTTATAGAATGTGTGATTCCTACATACACACATTGGGATTCTTGCCGGTGCTACGGAGTTCGTGCACTGTTCTGAGATCCTCCTTGTGTGATCTAAGGGAGGAGATCGGATCACTGATGGAGTTGTCTGTGAGCAATGACGATAGTCCTTAAAACCAAACAAACCATGTTCCGCCTCCAGCTTGTCTCTTGCTTTGGATTTAGTTGACAACAAAACGCATCGTTCTGTCTCCAACCTACAACTTTTTTGTTTTTCGTGAACACAGCTGCTTTTGAATATTTCAGAAGGGTAATATACTTATTTGCCAGGTATTCTCCGTACCTCATTGATAAGCTTCTCTTACCCTCTGTGGGTAGGTAACAACATCAGACCACCAGGTCTTATATATTTAGACGTACACCCTAATATAATCAACGAACCTTGTGTCTTGGTTGAACGAAGCGCGGCTTGCCAAAACTCCTTTTAAAAAAAAGGAGGGATAGGTACAACACACAATGGGAACCCGTGCCATAGGTGATCATCAGACGTCTCAATAATTCCAAGAGCATGTCAATGTTCCAGAAAACAGAAATAAGCTTCGTTAAAATCCTTAAGCTTTATTTTCCTTCTGCCAACGAAATTCGAATTACCTGAAAAAATCCAAGGGTAATACTTTTGTTAGAGAGTGAAGAAACGTAAGTGATATGTGTTTTATATCCGATTCCTTTATTCCCAAGTCCAAACTCTTTCTGGGTGTATTTAAAATCTCTTCTGCTCAAATCGTAAACTTGATAGAGTAGGTAGCGTAAGGAATATTTCAGAAGCAGATGCTGAAACGGTTTGGAAGATTTGGGTGGACATTAGATTATTATTTTATCGTGATAATGGGAATCAAAGAATTATACATACCTCAAGGTTGTAAGTAGTTTTACAGTAATTATATGCTGCAAGGCAGCATAATGCTATGAAGTTGTCATATTTTTTTCCTTTATTTATTTTTTTTTTCCATTTTCGGATTATACAAATCGTGACTTAGTTTCAGATTTACGGCATCGTTTGTTAGTCCATGTTGGATTTCATTCAGGCGAGAATTTACTGCATCAGTCGCTGTCATATCATATGTTTATAACTATTCTACCTTATTTTATGTGGTTAGGTTAATTGTATCTTTCGTTTCTGTACGTTATAAGTGCGTTCCGCCACTGACTGTGACAAGTCAAATCTTTGATCGTTAAATTTTCTTGTTCCATGCTTTAGCTTATTCAGAGCCCTTCCTTTTCCATTTTCTAACCTGCTCGTACCGCTGCTTTCGCTTTCATAGTTAAGGTTTTCTTATCATATCTGGTTCTCATTTGCCACTTCCTTCATTTTACCTGATTGCTTGACCTGATTTTGAAACAATATTGGCTTCTGTTTGTACAGAGCGAACTTGTTACATTGACGTTTCGCTTCTGGCAGTTCCAGACGGAGTAGGAGTCTACACGGAGCGACATTCCTATTGTTAACTCAGACTTCTTGTCTGGGAAGATACACGCTAGTGGGTTGCCGCATGATGAGGTGCAAGCTCGCACATTGACATGATGAAATACATGGCAGATCGCACTGGGATGTAGGAAAGGACCACCTTGTTGAAGATTATAAACGGACAGTCCGGCAGATGGACTTTGCTGTAACAGAAGACGCGAGCCTTTGTAAATGACTTGTAAAGGAAATATCTTGTGTTCCATGCAGAATGTTCTACAGATGAGGGTAGTGAGGGGGGAGAAGACCCCTACCGACATCAGACACTAATTCATGGTTGGATTGGTATGGAAGTGCTAAAATAAGTCCCTTCTGATTGGAACTTTTTCGAACGCAACCGCGTGGGCGTGTGGGCGAAAATGTCCCTTATAGCCTACAACACTTTAAAATTACTTCACCGCTTTTCCATTTCGCCGAGAAGACATTTCAGACTGCCAGGATAACGAATAGAAACAGGATTCCAACATAAGGACATGTCCAAGTATTAGAGGATCTACTGAGATTAGACATAAAGAAAACTCGACTATAGTACTGGAAACCACGAGTCCTATTAACTTACACACAGAATATTAGTGGGATTATAATTAAAATAATACCTCGACCACATGTAAGGCAGTCTCTTAAATCCAGTAGCCTGACATTTTTGGAAGTTATCTCTGTGCAAGAAGACAAATTACCCATTCCCGATAATAGGGGTAAGTTGTAATTGTACATTTTATCATTTTATATTTTTGCATTTAACATGTTTAAATTGCTTATAGATGTACAGGTTCATAGGAGACTGGGAACGTCAGCTTATAAAATGATTGGAGTCATGAATCACCACTGCACGAGATGGTGACTGCTTCGTGTGGGTTTTCTCACAAGGAACTCAAAGGCAGAGGTAGCCCCAGACTCAGTGTGGAGTATGGAGTAGCTGATGATGACACGGTGGTGTACATATTTATTATATTAACATTTTAATAAGTTTATGTTCATATTCAAACATGTTTAAATAATGCAATTCTAGTTTTCCGCTGTACAAACGCACTTTCATCCGACTCACTGGGGTTAACATAAATGCTCAAGGAGGGTAAAGTTTCTGAGGAAGATGAAGTGGTGGAATAGACGCGGCGAGCGCCTGATTCTCAAGTCAGGAGATCCTATACTTAAACGAGACATTTGTTTTCTCTCAGTTTGTGGTACATGTTGTCAGCAGTCTACACTGGACGCCTACATCAGACAGGTCTTAAAGACGCTTGCCCTGATAAGTGAAAAAGTCATTAACAGTGATGAAAACGTTAGTGCTTAATTTTTCATGAAACTCTATTTTAACTGTGTTAACTCTAGTTGATATTAAATTTGTTATCTGTAAATACAAATTGATAGCTGACTTAATCATTATTGAGTGAATTGCACCCGCATGACTCAGTTATTTTAAATACATAACTATCCAGAGCTAGTAAACTAATATTTTACTGAATTATTTCAGTTCTGGGCTCAGAAAATACAAGCAAATCTCTTTTTCCTCATAGAAGCGGCGGGATGATAAAAAGTTCATGGCAGCTTGGATGATCTCACTTGCTATGCTTGATTTCTTGAAATTCCTTTAGGCTCCCTGATATAGAAGCGCCATTCTTCTGTTTGTATCTCTGCAAAGAGTAATCTTGAGCGAAACTTGTTAGCTTTGAAGACACTCATTTTATACTTTAAGTTTGGCTATTGTTGGACTACCGCTGCAGAGCAGGGGAGACAAACATACCACACTGACAAAGACCTAGCAGTAGTAAAGGTAGCTGTGTTTTCCTTCCATCTTTGGTCAGATTGTTCCTGTTACAAAAGTCTTTTACGTCATATTAGCAACTCACACAAATACATTATCAAAGCTAGGGTTCCCCCTACACCTCCTTACTGCACCGGAATAAACAACACCTGGCGATCAAAACAAGACATGATTTGATCGTCAGATGAGGTATCTTCTGCCAGCAGTCTTTAAGGTACTAGGAAGATGATACTTAATGTTACCTCAGCCATTTACACAGTTGTGTGTAGTTCCCTGCAGTCTCTGAGGGGACAAGGACAAAATAGTACTACTGTTCCTTCAGGTCTATCGTAAGAGCTAATATGAGACGCGCATGAGGCTGGCAACCTCATGGTGTAATATAAATTGCTACAGAAACCACCTGTACGTGAGCCTTGTGCTGTGACGTAGGTTTCTTGTGCGGGACCAGCTATAGTGGTGGCTCCATACTCAGTAAGGAACGAAAAGAAAAAATAAAGAATAAATATCACACAGCCGATTGTCCGGGTCTGTCGCTGCTGCGTTCTTCATGGGGCCTCCCTCAGGTATGTCAAGATGGGCGACTAATGAGATGTTGTGCATGGAACTGACGACCTCATAATATAACAGTAATTGCTGCAGAAACCACATCTGCAATAACAAGGGTTTTTTGCTTGCTTTCTAAATGCAAGCTAACAGTAATAAGGACCCCATGATCCACAGGGAACGTTCAAGGAGAATTATTATGAGGGTGATGATGACGAACGTGATGTAAATGTTAAAACAAGATTAGCGAAAAAAACACCAACCTAGCATTATCTAAAACACCTGTCATGCACGAGAGCACATACAGAGCCTCCTCAAGTGAAGGAATCCCCCCTTCAAATGGAAATACACCTCTTCCATAAAACATTGCTACCGCCCAGTAGTGTACTAAGGAGGGGGGGGGGGGTGTGAGGCGGCGGTTCGCCCCGGATGACACAATGGAAGAGGGGGGAAGGTTACCATCAGACAGTTTTACAGAGATTGTAGTGACTGTTGCTCAACGAAATACAAATCTAGTATTAGAGAGTTATATATTTAATATATAAAATGTATTAAAATATTAAAAATATACTTGTAAGTGTGTTTCTTTAACGAGGGAGGCGCCAAATGTAGGATCTGCCCTGGGTGCAAAGTGCGCCCCTGCTACCGCTTACTGCTTCCATATAAATGGCATATGGAGAAATAAGTTCACCCATAAGAGAACCTAGCTACAGTATTTATTTTTTAAACGTCCCTGGCACATATGAGGAGCGATGGAAGAACTTCTAGCTCAGTCATGTCATCAGAGGCGACTAATATCAGGCTGGCAACCTCATGATGACAAATAAATTGCTGTAAAGAGCAGATAGAGACTTTGGCTATGGGTTCCTGTAAGCAGATCAGCCACAGTCGTGACTACGTGCTTCATAAATACTGACAATGGAAAAGAAAACACAAGAATATTTCTGAGCCTGTGCCAAAGTAAGCGTTTCTATAGAGAGACCATCCACAAGTACTTTATGTGCTGAAGTTCTTGCTTGGTTTCGTGCAAGAAAAACATCCATACAAACCAGAGACAAAGTGGATGCTCTATCTGTTGAAGAAAGACGGGATTAAAACTCTGGCTACCCACTTTCACCCCCCTTTTTGTACACTTCCGATTTGTTTGAAGAGCCACGTGATTGGATTGCCACAGCAAAAGAAGCGGAAGTTCTGTCATTTTGTAATTTTGGTCGAAG
Organism: Oreohelix idahoensis; assembly: GCA_024509875.1. Taxonomy (NCBI): domain Eukaryota; kingdom Metazoa; phylum Mollusca; class Gastropoda; order Stylommatophora; family Oreohelicidae; genus Oreohelix; species Oreohelix idahoensis. The sequence continues at coordinate 246,781 of JAMPIV010014934.1, read as the reverse complement.
GATGAATAGAGAGCTAATTATTCCTAGTACGGCTTACATGTAGATCTCAAAACTGCGTGCAAGTAGACCACGTTTGATGATTCTCGTTTCAGTTCCCAGTTTAGTAGTTTTCTTTTGTCTTTAGCGCCAGATACTTCTGTTTTGAAGGCGTGCGCTTTATGTTATAAAAATGCATTGATGGAAACGTCTGATTTCATTCCATTTTTTACGGTATTGCCTCCCCTGCTCCGCAGTAGTGTTCCAACAATGGCCAAACTTAGATTATAAAACTGAGGGTCTTCAAAGGTATCAACCTTCGCTCAACATTACTCTTGGCAGAGATAAATATAGAAGAATAATGCTTCTATTTAAGGGAGTCTCACAGGATTTTAAAGAAAAGTAAGCTTAACAACTGAGATCATATAAGCACTCATGAACTTATTATTCTCCCGTCCTTTCTGTGAGGTAATATATTTTCGCTCGTATTTCTAAGCCCCAAGCTGAAGGTGATTCAGCAACATCTTAATCTAATCGCTCTTTCTCGTTATGTGTTTAAGAACAATATGAGTCATACGAGTGCAGACATACACTTCACTCAATAGTGATTAATCCAACTATAGCTTTACAGTTACAGATAAACAGGTTTAATAATCGCTTATAGCTTAACAATGTAAAGAAAATAATGTCATTTATTAAAAAAAGAAGACGTGATTTTTCTCACCATCAGATGATGTTAAATTTAGGTGGCGGATAAGAAATTTTTTTGAAATGTCCATTGATAGCCCTTTTATAATACTTAACTTAAAGTATTGGGTCGGTTGGCGTCTGCTTCAGCAGTTGTTGGTTCCGACAGGTGCCTTGTATTGTACTTCTCTACAAAAGTCAAGTCTGGTGGGTGTAGCGAGAGGTGTGGCAAGATGTGACAAGATAACCTTTGTCGAGGAAGCGTAAACAAGGAATATTGGAAGAATCCGCCCATAAACGGAATGGTAGAGCAATAATGCCGGAGAGGAATAAAAAGCAAAAAAAAAAAAAAAAAAAGAACGAGCATGTTTCGTGAGACCATTCTAGTTTAAAGTTAGAAGTATTAGCCTGGGAGTATCATTACCGGAAGTGAAGTTCGCAGGGGTCACATGATAAAAGGGAAGAATAGTGATACTGCTCCGTCATGCATCTCGACTGAGACGACTAACATAAGGTTGTGGAGTAAGCTATCAGCGTGATCCTTAGCTGCCGACTGTCAAAGCAGTCAGTGGCCATAACGCCTGATGGCGTCTTGTAGAGCAGTAACAAATTGCTTCCACTTTGCTTGTTTGGAAGCCTTCCTTTCTGCGGTGCTCTGGTTTATTCTTTGCATCTCGGCCTTCACAGTTCTCCGCCAAGTTGTTTTTGGTCGGGCTCTCTTTCGCTTTCCATCAGGGGTCCATAGCATAGCTGTTCTTGTAATGGCATCAGGGTCTCTTCTGAGGACGTGGTCAACCCAACTTCAGCGTCTGCCATCTATGATGTCCTCTTGGTTGCTCCGAATAAGCAGTTCTTTACTGTTGATGGTATTTGGCCAAAAGATTCGGAGAATTTTCCTTAGGCAAATTGTGTGGAGAGAGGATAATTTAGATTTGTCCTCTATTAGTCTCTAGCATTCCCCACCATAGAGAAGCACAGCTCTCATATAATCTTAATTTGATATTTTTGATGTGCTGAGAGGACTTCCAGATGTTGTTTAGAATAGCAAAGGCTGTTCTCGCTTTATTCAATCTATTGTTAATGTCTTTGCTTGTTCCGCCGTCTGATATTACTATGCATCCTAGGTATGTATATCGGCATGATGATGTCAAACACATTGCAGCAGAAACAAACGCTGCAACAATATATGAATGATTTAGTACAGGCCTCCTGCAAGAGCCCGCTGCAATTGTGGCGCTGTGCTCCATAAGGAGCGAATATGGAAATGAAGTGATGACGTGAAGAAACGTTTGACAGAGAAGTAAAGATTACAATGACCACTGTCAAAACAACAACACTGTTGTTACTACTGACAGTTAGAGAAAACATTATACGAACTATTCACAGAAAGTCAAAGATTACTATTGTCAGTTAGAAAAATAACATTACATGACCTATTCACAGAAAGTCAAAGGTCACTGTCACTATTGTCAGTTAAAGAAAACATAACATGACCTATTCACAGTCAAATGTTACTGTCACTATCGTCAGTTAGAAAAAAAAAATTACATGACCTGTTCACATAAAGTCAAAGGTTACTATCACTATTGTCAGTTCGAGAAAACATTACATGACCTATTCACTGAAAATCAAAGGTTTCAGTGACTGTTGACAGAGAAATGTACGTGAACTATTCCCCGTGCAACTAAAGTTTACCATGATTACTGAATAAAACAAATTTATTTTAGTTCTCAGTAGGAAGTGAATGTTATGTTTATTCTTTTCTGTGTTGTTTATTTCGTTCATAACCAGTCATTTAATCTCTGACATCTGTTGTCTAATAACTCTCTAATACAATATTTGTATTTCGTTGGTCACCATTATTTTAATGTTGGCTCCTTCATAAACATGGAGCCACCATTGCCAGACTGATCCAAAGCACTCATGTGTTCTTGCAATGGTGGATCTGTACGTACATGACTAGGCTGAGAGTGTCATGTACAACCTCACTGTAGTCGCCTGATGAAGCAGTACGTACATGATTAGGCTGAGAGTGTCATATACAACCTCACTGTAGTCGCCTGATGGGGCAGTACGTACATGACTAGGCTGAGAGTGTCATGTACAACCTCACTGTAGTCGCCTGATGGGGCAGTACGTACATGACTAGGCTGAGAGTGTCATGTACAACCTCACTGTAGTCGCCTGATGGAGCAGTACGTACATGACTAGGCTGAGAGTGTCATGTACAACCTCACTGTAGTCGCCTGATGGAGCAGTACGTACATGACTAGGCTGAGAGTGTCATGTACAACCTCACTGTAGTCGCCTGATGGAGCAGTACGTACATGACTAGGCTGAGAGTGTCATGTACAACCTCACTGTAGTCGCCTGATGGAGCAGTACGTACATGACTAGGCTGAGAGTGTCATGTACAACCTCACTGTAGTCGCCTGATGGAGCAGTACGTACATGACTAGGCTGAGAGTGTCATGTACAACCTCACTGTAGTCGCCTGATGGAGCAGTACGTACATGACTAGGCTGAGAGTGTCATGTACAACCTCACTGTAGTCGCCTGATGGGGCAGTACGACTATTTTTTATCTTATCGGACATTTCCGGGAATATCTTAGGTCTATTTGCTGACGTCACTGTAATTAACTAATTTATTCGTGTTTCTTGTCGTTCCTTATGAAGAATGGTGGCACCGCTACAGTTGACCTTCTTACAGGAATCATGCAACAGGCATTCTCATGCTCTTGTAACGGGGATTTCTGTAGCAAGTCCTCTTCTTCTTTGATCCTTAGCCGCCGACCGTCAATGCAGTCAGTGGCCATCACGCCTGTTGGCGTCTTGTAGGGCGGCAACAAACTGCTTTCACCTCGCTCGGTCGCCAGCCATCCTTCGTGCAGTGCCCCAGCTCTGATTCACTCTTTGCATCTCAGCCTCCAGAGTTCTCCGCCAAGTTATTTTTGGTCGGCCTCTCTTTCGTTTTCCTTCCGGGTCTGTATCAATTAGTTAAACATAATGAGGTTTCCAGCCTCATACATAACGTCATATTTGTTGCCTTGTATGGCGTTGTCATAGTGACCAGATGTTCTCTCGTTCTTGTTGTCACATTAGAGATTCTGGGCCAACTTTACCGAACAAGTCACTGTAATCTGTGATTTTATATCGTCACAATAATCATTCATGTTTTTGTCAATAGTTGCTGTAATATTTGATTTGTTTTGTATTTGAGGGCTTAAAAAATAGAGGGGAATTGGGGAGGGAGGGGTTACATTAAAAGAACGTTTTCGCTTATTGCTATAAAAATAAAAATACACGCTGCTTTTATTTTAATGAATAACCTCTGTAAGAAGGACGTTTTTCTAAGTAATCTAGAAACCTCAGGACACTCGTTCATGACGAGTTTTCCCTCATCAGTCAACAGGAGAAATTTGAAAGAGCGAGACCACAGTCCCCAACAGAACCTCCAGTCGTATTTATGACTTCTTAAAAAGGTCAAGGTTGTCCCATAGCAGAGTCAGGTGCTCATTTCCAGCTTGGTAGACTGAAACTAGATGCCACCGTGTGTCGATCCCATACCTCTTAAGGCATCCATAATCTGTTTACTTGCCCATTTCAAATGAAAGGAAACACTCCCCAGTGGCCACATGCCAGGTCCATGGTAGTTAGCACTCCACTTGGAACAGAAAGGTTGCCTTAATCCATTTGTAACGCTAATTTTTTTCTTGTAAATGCTCTTGACATCACGGGCGCTTCCTAGTTGAGAGTAGAGCTTCGGTCTAGTCAGGTGAGGGAACGAAGGAAAGAAGGAACGAACACACTTTGTTCTTAAAGGGTACTCTCTCTCTCTCTCTCTCTCTCTCTCTCTCTCTCTCTCTCTCTCTCTCTCTCTCTCTCTCTCTCTCTCTCTCTCTCCTCTCTCTCTCTCTCTCTCTCCCGCTCTCTTTCATAACTTACATACTGTTTCCTTCATTCCCATTAATTTAAAGGCATGCAACCTTATAAAGGTAATATAACAGCATCCATTTATAGTATGTAATTATAATGAAAATTGCGTATATTTTAAAAAGCCAAAATAAAAAAAAAAGAACTGAAAGGAAAAAAAAACCTAATTAAATCCAAACCCTCCAAACAGTACATTAGACAACGGTTTCAAACATAATCAGAACTCAAGAAATATTCGAACAGTCTGCTATTGAATGAGTATACTTTTCAGGGTATGTGGAAGATAGATAGATAGATAGATAGATAGATAGATAGATAGATAGATAGATAGATAGATAGATAGATAGATAGATAGATAGATAGATAGATAGATAGATGGACGGATGGACGGACGGACAGACAGACAGACACAGATAGACACAGACAGACAGACACACATACACAGACAGACAGACACAGACAGACACAGACGGACAGACAGAGACGGACATACACAGACAGACAGATACAGACAGATAGACAGAGACAGACAGACAGAGACCGACAGATACAGACAGACAGACAACCTCCTCGGGGATTTTAAAATCACTCTCCACAAAGAAACACACTTGACAACAGATACAAACAGCTAGCGATCATATTATTCCGTACTAGCAGCTCACAAAGACCTGTTATACACTTCAAACAAAACAGAGTAAAAAGGCGGACTGCCTTCGCGACAGACATTTCACGCATCCTTTAGTCTCTAGTGATTTCTAGGCATGCCTCAATAACACCTGAAAACAGTTCATAACATCCTGAGACTGTTATGCTTCAAAATATTTCGATTGTCTTTCAAATATTGAAGTCCACTTCTCATAATGCAAAATTAACTCTTCTTCACGACTGAACATGACTCTACGCCATACTTCAAATTCTTGTTAAGACTGTCCTAATAGTAGATGAGCTGACTTACAGTAACTCAAGTTATGACCAAATGACGCAAACACAAGCAAACACTCGGACATAACAATTTCGGTGATTTAGAAAATCTACTAATTCTAACACAGACTTAGTGTAAGACAACCTTGTAGCATTTATTCAAAGGTTTCAGAAACGCACACCAAAGCACATTCTTTTAAAAACCTTTTAAAATTCAAATCTTTGCCTAAAATGCGGACGTTCACTTTGGAGACGTTATAACTATTTTATTGACGTCAAACGTCCAGTTTTTTGTAGCTATATCGTGAATTCGAACATGAAGTGAAAATTACCTTGGCCGAGGAATCAAGCGCATAGAGAAATATGGACACGACAGTAATAATTTCCCATACTGATGTTGAATAACTATTGTATATGATATAATACATAAAATTACTTGTACAATTAAATATGACAACAGCGGAGCACAAACGGTTAAAGAAAATTATTGAGATTTCATATCCCTTCCATAAATTTCACAAAAGCTATGGTCGTGTGTACTTCAAAAACCGTTGTTTCTTGTAAACAGAATCTAAGGCATAACAGCTGGCTGGCCTGTTGGGCCTTTGAAAGGTGGAGGGGCCACCTCCTTACGCCCCCATACATGCCGCCTAGCTAATGTACAGTTTAGCTACTACCTTTGGCGTACAAAGCACTCACGTCAGTCAGAATCCCTCCTCACTTTGTAGGCCTGGCTTGGGACCGGCATAGGCGGAACATAGATGGAGTGTTATACAGCCACCTTTGGCAAAAGACAAACATGGGTGTATACCGCTCCATCTATGTTTCAGTCTAGACTTATGGATGCCAGTCATGGGCAATGACTACAACCCACAAAAGTCAGATCCAAAACTTTGAGTTATCTGAGGAATGTGGTTGAAGTAACAAGAAGGGACATGGTCCGCAACCAGACGATACGTCATGGTCTCAAAACCCAGCCCCTGCAGACCCGAATAGAACAGTCACAATTACGATGGTTTGGCCACATCAGCAATATCGGAGAAGATCGGCTACCACGACGATCATGACGACCTAGAGTTCTCTGGGTGGACAACATCAGACAATCTCTGAAGGACCGAGAACTAGATTGGAACCAGGTCAGGAAGAAAACAGCCGATAGGATAGTATGGTGCTCTCTCGGCAGGTTAGACACCAGGTTAGAAGAGGAACGACTAAGTAAGTAACTCAAGAACTAATTGACAATTTTTTTAAATGTAGATAGGCTATAACTTTAAACTTAGTCTCTTAAGTGCATTTTATTCTATGCATATTTTAAATACCTAAATTAGGGACTAACCCGATGTGTCGAAGCCTTTCCACTCAATATATCTCTCTTAATAAATTACTTTTCGTGGAAGTCTTTACACCTACCTCTAATGTAACATTCCTGTTGTAGAATTAGAAACCTCTTTCAAGTGGTACTTCTTTCCTACTTATGTAATTAATTTGCATCCTTCACTCGGTTGCACAAATGAGGACTGGCAATTTTGCGTGTCCAAGGCTGTAGTAAACACACGAATACGGAAGTCTTTCCATTGGCTAGTGTATCATACAATTTCTACAATGTATGGCGCGCGATTTTCGTCAGAGTTACTCAGGATTATACAGAAGCTGTGTTGTGAAGCAGACTAACTCACGACATAGCTCCCCCATTTAAAAGCGTGAACCATCTGGTGGAGCTTTCCTGTCTGGGTTCACAATCACGGCATTCTTCCACTCTGCCTTCCTACTCTCCTGGTTTGCTTCAGGTGGGTCACCTCAAGTAGGCACTACTCAAGAAATCGGTCCCAACATTCTGAGATCCAAAGATATACCGCATGTTGTGTTAATAAACAGCGCAGGTGCTGCTGCCTGTCTAATTGCTGATTATCAACTAATATTCACCTCTCTGAGTCTGTTCAACGACATGTCCAGAGATAATAGATGTTCCTCAGAAGTTCGATGTGATGAGGATGTCATCCACAAAATTTGGTGATAGCTGAGTTTCATAAGCGATCCAGTAATTTCCTCATCATCCTGGATAAAACACTCGGAGTATTCTTCAACCCAACAAGCAACATATGGAACTCATAGTGCCCTTCCGAAGTGCTCACAGGAGGCAAGTGTCTGAGCTCAGGCGTGACGGGAATCTGGTAATGCCCCTATCTAGATTTACTAGTGACTGTTACTGTAATTACTTCCCAAATCCAGACAGAGCCTATGTTCACCAGAGAGTTTTCTCAGCTAAACCTCACTGGCACTATAATATGATTCATATGGGGAAATGAATTTTCCTGCACCAAGAAATCAATTCTCCCTTTAGCATTTGCTATGTAATATATAATCTCAGTCCATGTCCGTGTTCATACTTCCAATGGACCGTGTATATGGGCCGGCCAACTACCACTGTTGCCGGTGCCCTGATAATGCTAATTTAATAGCCATATAGTGATGTGGGCTGAGCGTTAGGCCAATTGCCCATCTCCCACTCCCAATTTTCCTGGGGTTACCCCTCAGTTTCAGTTTCAAAGTTGGCTGACTAACCATACTTCTATTTTTAGCCAGTTCCAGGAATTCCGAGCAACATTGTGTCGGTGCGGGATGGGTTGTTTCCCCTCTCGGTACGAGACGGAGAGTTGCCACGGTAACTGGTTTATTGGAAGACTGTGTGTGAGAAAGTGCTGTCCTATCCATTATGTTTACCTTATTTTTATTTTCAGGCCTACGTCCGCCCCAATGCGTTTCTAGGTCCTGTTGAGTTTCCTTTGTGGGGGTTCACCTTGCTACATTGCACACAGGCATTAACATACTGAAATATGTCTTCAGCAATACCTGGCCAATAATAATTCACAGATGATCTTTGACAGGTGGTACCAATTTTCCCATGTCTACCATCTGATACAACATGTGCTAATTCCATAACTTTTTCCCTGTAACATGATGGCAGTACTAACTGTCCATACCCATTCTGTCCTGCTCCAGCTTTCCTGTAGAGCAAACCATCATTTAAATAAAACTGTCCTTTCTTAGGGGTGTTACGGCTTTTTGGCAACTTGCCAAAGCAAGGTTTTAATGAGATATCTTTAGCTTGGGCCTTTTTCATCTTTCTCGGACGAATGTTTAGTGGTATTCCCTGCTCCTTCCTAGGGCTAGACCTGGTGTGGAGCGTTGCCATGATCACAGGTTTTCTAGGTTCACCCAAGAAGACATATTTACTTCCTATCACCAGCGGGTACATAGGATCATCATACACTGCTGCACTTATCAGTCCTTTCACGTAGCGAGTCCTGACATTGATCCTTGCTATGGGAAGTGTCATGGTGGCTGTTCCTTTTAATGCCCCTTGTATATCCACTTTTTCTGTGGTGTATTGATCAGGGTTCACCAAGGATGCACTCACGACTGAGTCAAATTCCAATCCTGAATCATAAAGGCACATAATCGTAGTGCCGTTACATGTTACTTCTTTACAGGTGGGGGATGATAGAGATCTACCTGACGTGCTGTCGGTTCCTTCCTGCCCTTTCCCACTGTTATCATACATGCAGCGTGATATGGAGGGACTTTCTTACCACATTCCATTGTATTGTAGTTGTTCATTTTGCAAATTTTACACCACTTATCTCCCTGTTTGTAGGGTTTCTTATCTTGTACCTGAGGGTTCCTGTTTCTATGATCAAATCTGGGTTTGTCATAGTCTTGTTTGTATCTGTGTTGTTGTCCCTATTATCATACTCATCCTGGTTTGGGGTGGCCTACTATTTTCTACCTGCTTCTTCCTAATTCCTGCTATCTCTTTCTGAGCTGCCTGATATCTCTCAGCAACTGTTAAAATCTCCTCCAATCTCTCTGCACCTTGTTCCATAAGAAATTTTCTCATCTCTGGAGGCATAGACTCTCTCACGTATTCCATCATGACCATTTATTTTAGGTCTTGACATTTTCCCAGAGCTGTCCACTTCTCCAAATAGGTTTCTAACCTGGCAGAGAATTGGTGGTAAGTTTCTCCAGAAAGTAGCTTAGTAGTTCTGAATTTTTTTTCTATAAAATTCTGAGTTCTTTTCATAGCGAACCAGCAATGCCTGCTTCAAGATTTCATAATATTCCTTTTCTTCTTTTCCCAGTTTTGCGAAAACTTTATAAGAGACTCCTCTCAGGCCCTGTGATAACTTAAGGCTCCATTTCTCTTTCTCTAGGCCATAGTTAGTTTCTAACCTCTCATACCTACTTAGGTAAGACTCAATTTCATCCTCTTTCTCCAAAAATGGGTCCAAGTGAAAATTCATGGCACCATTTGAGGGACCTTGAATTACACCAGTGTCAGAGGTAGTTGAACTACTGCCATTACCTGTACCATTTCCTTGAAGTTCAAGCTCTTTCAATCTCAATTCATGTTCCCGTTGCAACCTCTTTTCCTCTTTCTCAGCCTCCATTTGCAATTGCAATCTCTTAGCCTCAGCCTCCCTTTCGGCAACCTGTCTTCTCTCTTCCCTATCAGCTTCTAGTTGTAATCTTTTAGCTTCAGCTTCCATTTGTAATTTCTTAGCTTCAGCTTCAGCTTCTAGTTTCTTAACCTCCCTATCAGCTTCTATTTGTAATCTTCTTTCTGTTTCCAACTTCTTATCTTCTCTTTCTATAAACGTGTCACACTCAGTAGTGACATATTGAATAAGAGCCTCCCCACTTAACCCAAACTCCTTTGCCGGCTGCACTGTAGCAGATCAAAACTTTGCCAAGTCTGCCATACTCATGCAATATTATCTAGCAGACTCTTACATTCTAAGACCAATTACTAATCTAACAACACTAATTAATACAAATCTAATTAATTTAAAGACCACTGTCAGTGTATCCAGTCACCACTATTTTCTTTTATACTCAATTGTACTACCAAGTGTTTTATTTAGTTTTAGTTATTTTTACTTTTATTTTATTAAAATATATTTATTATAATATTTTACTCCTACTGCTAACTCAAATGATGTAAGTACTACTATAAGAATGAATGTCTCAAAGAAAAGACCCCAGGGTGGTACACGAAATCCCGGACTGAGACAACAGTGTCGCGAGAGGGCTGAGATGTTATTAAAATATAAGATATCCTGAACAAAAAGTTGTATCAGGTGATAGCAGGATAGGGCCAGCTAAGAGTTTGGTCTTATAAGTAATACCCCCTTCTCTGAAAAGAGTAAGGGTGTATGGATATCAAAGGTAGGGTCAAGCTGTATAAGTTTCCAGGTAGGATGTTATTGTATTATCCGGGATCCCTATGGGCTCCCTCTCAAGATCCTCCCTTGATTATTATATTATTATTATTATTATTATTGTGGTCTCTGCTAGGGGTATTAACAAAATTATTTATCAACAATAACATAAACTCAACTTTAATAAGTAAGACTGCTGATAAATATTTACAATTTATTTAACCTATACCGTTTCTCTTTTTGGTTAGGAAAGTTTTAAATGAAATCAAATGTATTTACATCATGAAATCAATAAACATTGAAAAACAATATTTAATCTCAAAAATCATTCACTTTGTTGAAGGTTATTACTTTTGGTAATTATCTCCTTAGGAAGAACGTTGATGTGATACTAATAAGTTATGTCACTATTACTTGACAGTGAAGCTATACTAGGAAAATTTATGTCCACACTTTTCATCATTCACTGTATGTTTATTTGCATCTTGTCTTTTAGTATAGGAGTATAATCTGGATACGCTGATCAGTGGCTTTGTTTTGCCACTTATCTTGTGTTTAGAGATCTGTCCCTCTCCTGTCATGGACGAACACGTATTTTGAATTTCTCCAGACGGTGGAAGCTTGGTATCTGGCCCTGTTAACCACAAGGGCACTTGCACCACAGAGTCCAGCAGAGGTGGATGACTCTATAAAGTTTTTGTTTTGTAGTTGTCAGGATAGAACCTGAAACAAAAATAAACGTAACCCCTATATGGTCCATCACTATTCCATTATTACACAAGATGGGGACGATAGACAGTGTCAGATAATGTGCTAGCAAATGCACAGGACAATATATAGCACTACCCACATCCAGTTCACCGTGACTACACTTTCCTTTTAAAACCTTAGTTAAATCCATCTGTTCATGATCCGCCTCCATACAATGATTTGGTCTAGTATAAAATACTAAGTAATACCTTGATCCATACATTAAAACAATTTCTGTCATTCTTTCTTATATTCCAGGCATGTGTCCCATTTCCTCATAAAATATTTCTTTAAAAGCTTTTCCAAACCTACAGACACAATTCTGCTATCATTCTCAATTTAATTTGAATGTACACAGGCGGGTAAGTCCTTCAGAAATTACACAATTGTTGCAGAAACACGTCTACACACTTATCAATACACTGTAGTAAATCAATAGCAAGTCATATAATTATATATATATATATATATATATATATATATATATATATATATATATATATATATATATATATATATATATATATATATATATATATCTTACCCTCAGGCACACACAGACAAGCTGTTAATGGCAAACTTGATCTGCTCTCAGGTACAACTGGCAAAGGCAGTCTTTATTTACAAGTTACCGCTTCTTTCTGCTTGCTGTGTTTTTCAAATCTTATGGCCCCAATTTAGCAAGGGCAAGGTCTATTTATACTAGCACATCCGGCGTATCGGAAAGCAGGGGGCTAACGGGGTATTGCGAATCCCAAACTGATGCATATTTTGCCTCTCCGTTCAATAATGAAAAACTAGTTTCCATCTTATCTTTCTTATTTCTGGAGCGATTTTATTCATCTAAGGCTTAAATTATACCCTGAATTAATCTTTATCTTCTTAGCTAAAGATCATTTAGTCTCCTAAGTGCATTTTATTTTAAGCATATTTTAAATACCTAAATTAGGGACTAACCCGATGTGTCGAAGCCTTTCCACTCAATATATCTCTCTTAATAAACTACTTTTCGTGGAAGTCCTTACACCTACCTCTAAAGTAACATTCCTGTTGTAGAATTAGAGACCTCTTCCAAGTGGTACTTCTTTCCTACTTATGTAATTAATTTGCATCCTTCACTCGGTTGCACAAATGAGGACTGGCCATTTTGCCTGTCCAAGGCTGTAGTAAACACACGAATACGGAAGTCTTTCCATTGGCTAGTGTATCATACAATTTCTACAATGTATGGCGCGCGGTTTTCGTCAGAGTTACTCAGGATTATACAGAAACTGTGTTGTGAAGCAGACTAACTCATGACAGACATATGTGTGCTATTATTTGGTTTCACACTCACTATATCAAACGTCTAGAAGACACTAGTAATACGGTAACTTGCTGATAAATATACTGTACTGTTAATGAAAATTAGACCATGCGTTACTGGCATCTCAAAAGGAAACAAACGATAGTAACGCTTCAACCTACGAAGCATGTCGTTAAAGGTGAGTAAGGAGGGTTCGGCATGATGCCGGGTACCCCATCCTGTAGAATATTTAGGCCAAAATATTTCGGTACATAAGGACACGATGAGAAGAATACTCTGGCGATGGAGATGGCACACATTGAAGAAAGCTGTTGGTAGCATTACAAGGCGGTTCTTATCTTGAATCGCTATAGCATAAGATGTAGAGGAAGTTCGATAAACATGTAAAGACGGAAACTAGACAATGGCATAAAAGGGATACAGAAAACATGGAAAGATCTTGAATGGATGACGCAGGACAGAGAGGCTTCGCATGATTTTGTTTAAGGGTTTTGTTTCTCAAAAAGCTGAAGGGTTATGGTCAAGGTTTATATGGACCGAAACAAACATATATAAGGTAGATACTGCCGTAGGGGCGTGAAGTGTTAGAGACCACTATACAAGGACCAGCTTCGAAAAATAGGACTGCCAGTTTTGTTCCTCGCTGCCTTTACCTTCCCTAATGTTAGAGCACAGTCAGATAGGCATTTATAGCAAGGTATACTGGAGCGTGATGCCAGCGTGTTTCGAACCCGGTACATGTGTCTTGAGACGCCCGCGTTTTAACCACTCTGCCATTTGAGCGCTCAGATACAAAAAATATTGTTAAGTGTAACGAGATGTTCCCGGATGTGCTTGCCCCTATGTTTTTACGTTGTCCCTTAATCATTACCACTGCCAGTGGGCTCCGTACAAATGGTCGGCACCAAGCAGTCACATGATCTTACAGTAGTGATATCTGCGGCAGTATGTTTGCATGATAAGATTGCCAGACTCATGAACAACCTCATATTAGTCTCCTAGTACGATATGTCTGATTGTCCGTTCTTGCTGACTGTTTATTTTAGCTACACCATTTGTGTCTCTGTCGTTCTTTAGTTTGTTTGCAGACGAAGCGTTTGTGAGATTTTGTTCCGTTGCTCTTAAGTTTACCTCGGCGACGGAGACTTTTTGCTTTATTGATGTTTGTCTTGTCCTCCAGAGACACGTACGTTCAATCTTAGAGTGCTTCTTTATTTTTGAGACGTGTGTCTTGTCATGCCTGGTCTTTGATCGGAAAGCTTATTCTAAAAAAGCATTGTTAGAGATGTGAATACAGGAATGCGGATATAAGCGCGTAGATAAAAGTAGGACCGGATTATCCATTACACACGCTAAGTTCGTGCTTAGGGCACCAGCTGAAGAGTGCACCCCCCAAAAAAAGCTAAATTAATTGATGATAAAGTTGATACTCCGATTCTCGATGGAAAGCACGTAATGGCAACAAGAAATGTTTTGGAATCATTTTCAAAGACTGAAGGTGCGTCAGACAGAATATCTGAAGACCAGTAACAACACATACAAAAACAAAGATACCACACACGAGGCAGAACACACTACAAAGAGGCACATAAGAATGCACGCGGTTACGGACCTGAAGGGTCTGAATCGGGGTACAAGAGTGTAATTATAAAGAGTTGGGATGTAATAGCATGGACATAAAAGCGTGGATATAACAACATGAATGGAGGCACGTGGAAATAAGAGCTAGAAGATAAGAATGTGGATTTAAAAATGTGCGAAAACAAGATTCCAATACCATAACTCCAGCCGTAAGGTACTTCGGTCAGTCGGTCTGTCACACTTTGCACACCGTCATTTGCGCACTTTTTCTATTTTCGAGAGAGTGCATTAAATTTCGAGCACAGCTAAGGGGGCGCAACTGTGGTTGAAAGTTAGACAATAATTGTATTGTTTCCCCTTATATGTACTCTCGCGAAAATAGCAAAGTGTGACGGTGTGCATTAAATCAACAGACAATCAAGATACTCTTCTGTCCAGTTTCATTCGGGAAACGGAATTAACTCATCATTTTACTTAAAAATAACCTTAAAATGTAAGTTTCTGATTGTTTCTTCAAGACAAAATTTTAATTTAAAGTATTGCATACTTATTATTATGGATCAAAATGATAAGATGGCTGAAAAGGAATAGACGAAAGCGTCATTCACAGCGAGCAAGCGAGACTATAGAAAAAGCAGCAATTTAATACGTGTAACAGAAACAACACACTATAATTAAAAACCTGCCAATTTTGGCGGGTTGTTGCTAGTGTACAACATAAGTGTGGATATATGATTGTGATTATAAAAGTGCGAATTTATGAATGTGAATATAATAGTTTTCTTTGTCTTTCCTGCCTGGCATTTTGTTGTTGCTGTTGTTGTTATACCTGGCTGTCTTGTTGACTGAGAAGGTAGAAACCCATATTTCCTGCAGTAGTTACTTGGTATGTTTGATTATGTTGTTGTGTTGTTTTTTTCCTGGAAATAAAACGTTACACTTATTTTTGAAACTCGCTGTAGGTAGGACAACTAATGACTGTCATGTTACCTATAATTGCTTCTGCGTTGTGGTTATTTTTAAAACATGCTTTAACGTTACTTCTGTGTATTCACATTGCTTGTAATCTGGCTAAAATTAAAGTTTATATGATATTTTATTCTTCATACTACTCACAGGTACCTTTGGTCAAGTACGAATAATATTCTTATTTAAGCCGTTGGTAAAAGGGGAAGGAGGGGGGGGGGGGGTTCCCCCGGGAGTGACAAGAAAAGCTTTGACTACTGCACCCTAAGGCATGTCGTACAGACTGACAAACATGAGGGTTAGCATGACCTAGCAACCTCATCATGTCAAACTAATTTCCTCACAAGCCACCGCTGCAAGAGCATGTCAATGTTTTGATGCAGATTTCCTGGAGAATGTCAATGTTTTTATGCAGATTTCCTGGAGAATGTCAATGTTTTTATGCAGATTTCCTGGAGAATGCCAATGTTTTTATGCAGATTTCCTGCAAGGGAGGTCAGCCCCAGTGATGGCTCTATGTTTCGTAAGGGGCTCAAAGAAAAATGATGATGATTATTCTCAAATGACCTGTACCATTTAATGGCTAATTTTACACTTGTGTTCTATCAGTTGTGACGTCATTCAGTGACTGTTTACTTTATTAACATTTTAAATAAAAACAGAATTACATAACATCAGTCAGAAATGAAATGTTATTTCATCTATGACTGAAGAATATTCGCGCTAATGTGCCATCGTGACCTAATTAAAGTAATCACGATAACTCGACGTCCATTGTTTCCCCAACCTTTTTTATGATGCGTAGACACAAGCTTCATGTTTTGCAACAGCAAAACGAAAATGCTTCCACGGTTTCCCTTAGGGAGCTTGGAGTCGCCACTACTGCTGACATCTTGCAGGATGCCTGCATCAAAGCACTGGTACTCTGACATCTGTGGTTTATGTAGTTTCTTCTTCTTGCGATCGCATCTTTGATGTTTACACCGTCAGACGAGTTCTCATGATGAATTCGACTGTTGTTTGAAGTTCCTCTTTAGCTCCATATAGCTTTGAGTTTAGTGTTGAGTCATTGGGCCAGTATATCTTTCTTAACTGGTCATACAGAGGACAATCCTGTAGAACATGCTCAGCAGTTTGTTCGTTTAATCCACATGTGCACAGTGGTGACGCAGACAATCGTAGCTTGTGCATATGTTTATTCAGTTTGTTATGCCCTGTCCTGAGGCGAAAAATAGTTATCTGTCCCTGCCGGTCGAGAGTGTGATAGTCGTCTTTGGGTTGGTTCTGTTCTCTTCTGACAGTCTGGATAGCTCTCTTTTTCTCAAAGTATGTGACTTCATTATCTTCTTGTTCACATTCCCCTCTCTTTTTTGCAAGTTTATCTGCCTTTTCGTTTCCGGGTACACCACAATGAGATGGTACCCACTGAAGTATGGTTCTCTTTTTGGCAGCTACCTTGTTTAGTTCATTTCTCAGATGCGGGAGTTTACCACACTTGAGAGCTTGCAAGACAGACAGTGCATCTGTGAGGATGGCTACCTGGTGGCAGTCAGAGTTGGTGTTATAAATCATATTTGCAGCTTGCTCTAGAGCTTGAACCTCAGCTGTATAGTTGGAACAGAATTTACCAGTGGGAATGTGCCTAATCTCATAGTGGTTGTCAGGATATGAGATAAAGATACCTGCACCTCCATTCCTAACAGCATTAGTTGCTGATCCATCTGTATAGGCATGTATCCATGATTGATCGGGATAGCTTTCTTGGATCATACTCAATGTAGCAGTTCGTTTTTGCAGATCATTATACTCACATCCACTTGTGAGACCACTGACTGATGTATTAATTTGGAGGGCATTGCTGGCCTGCTCCCATGGTACAGGGTATAGGGTGGGCTTCAGTGGTGTTGTCTTCATGGATAGGTCTTCTTGATGCTGTCTTTTAAGTCTTTTTCCCCGATGCACAAAGCTGCTACGCTTTAGACGTCCCAATGCCAGATCATCTAGTCTTGCCTTCATTGGGTGCGTTGGTATACTGTTGTACTTTTCCATCTGGATCATGGTTTTTGTGTCTCTTCTATGGGACAATGTCTGTAATCCAGCAACCTTCTGCATCTCTGATATTGGTGTAGTTGTGATGGCTCATGTAATGAGCCTGAGAGCTTGATTTTGCACCTTGTCCAAAGACTGCAGATGTGAGTTAGCAGCTGATGACCATGCTGCTGAGCTAAACTCTAGGTGTGATCTTATTACTCCATTATAAATCTTCTTTAGATTTCGTTCATTTGCTCCCCAGTTGGTACCTGCTAATTTTCTGAGTATGCCTAGTCGTCTTCGGGCCTTTCCCGCTGCATTTTCAATATGCTTATTCCATGTAAGCCTTTGGTCAAATGTCACCCCAAGATAGGTGGAGTAGCTTTCTTCCTTGATCACGGTTGTCCCTAGGTGTATGTTAGCTGCTTTGTCCTTGGGGGCGAGGGAGAACAGTGTTGTGGAGGTTTTGTCTGTGTTTATTGTGATAAGCCATTTCTCTGCCCATGACACTAGCATGTCTGCTGCCCGCTGTATTCTATAATTTGCTGTGGTGACGTTTTCATCAGCGCACCAGAGTACTAGGTCATCTGCATATAAGGCAGCTTTCACTCCTGCGGGGAGATCTTTCACCAGGTCATTGATGTAAACAAGGAAGAGTGTTGGGGAAATTACTCCTCCTTGAGGTACCCCCTGATGGAGCAACACTTTTCTGCTCTGCAGACCGTCAAGAGTGACTCTAGTTCTCCTGTTATGCAAGTATGACTGGATCCATTTCATCATGTTGCCTTGGATTCCACTTCTCCTAAGTTTTGCAATAAGGCCATCTTTCTACACCTTGTCAAAGGGTTGCTTGAAGTCGACCCAGATCGTTAGGACCTTTTTCTTCTCCTGGAAGGCATCTTCTATTGCTTGAGACAAGTAAGTAACTTGGTCTTCTATACTGTAGCATTCTCTAAATCCAGCTTGTTCCGGCACCAGGATCTGCTCAGACTCTAAATACCATTTCAATCTGTGGCTTCTCTCCATACTTGGGGTACCGTTCCTTTCAACCAGCTGTGGTTGAATATCTCAAGCAGTTTTGTCTTTGCTGCAGAGCTCAGATTTACTAGCATTTCGTTGCTGATTTTGTCTGGGTCGGGTGACTTTTGAAACTTAAGCTTGGAAATACCATTCTGTAGTTCTCCTAGTGTGATGGGTTCCCTCATTGGGGCAGGAGTATCTGTCTGTCCCATGGTTGCCAGTATTTCTTTTCTTATCTCTCTCTGATGGTCTATGTTAATGGGTAAGTTGCTTTCTGAACTGTATCTTCTAGCAAACAGGTCTGCAGCTTGTTTTCCTCTGAAAAGTTTGCCACCTTCATCCAATGTGATAGTCTGCCTAGGTGAGGAACGCTCTTCATTTAGAGACTTGACTAATCTCCAAAGTTTCCTGCCGTCTTTCTCAAGGTTCAGCGATGCCGTTTTAGTTCTCCAGCTTTTCCGTTTTTCTTCTAGCTTTGTTCTCTGAAACTCTGCTACAGCCTTTTTCCATTTGTTGTGAGTTTCAAGTGAAGGCTGAGACTCTGCATCCTTTCTAGCCCTGTCCATAGCTTCCTGACGTTCTTGGAGTGTGCTGGACCAGTATGGTATGTAGTTACGCCGGCATCCTTTGGGAATGGCTTCTTTTGCAGCTTGTAGTATGCATCTGTTGAAGTCTTTTACCACTTCATTAATGTCTCTGTTCTGTACCTTGAGGGTAGACAGCAGCGTGTTTACCTGATGCCTGAATAAACCCCAGTTGGCTTTTTTGTAGTTCCATCTTGTAATGGCTGGGCCTGTACTGAGAGTTGCACTCTGGACAGTAAGAAAGTTTGGGCGATGGTCGCTTCCCCCTAGTTGGTCTCCTACTTCTCTACTAATAGATCCAGCTATATCTGGGGTGGCGAAGGCAAGATCTGGTGTTGAAGTTGTGTGCCATCCTCTGGAGTAGAAGGTAGGAGTATCTGTGGCATTATTGACTAGGATTAGGGAGTGATCATCTTGCCATGTTTCAACCTCTTCACCTCTGTGATCTAGATGGTTATAGCCCCAGCTCTGGGAGTGGCTATTAAAGTCTCCAACTGCTATAAAGTTGGTGGCTGGTACCTGTATAGAGCTGAGACTCAGGGGTTTGTTGTTTGGACAGTAATAGTTCAGGAGTTCTATTTCCATCTTGTCTACCTTTATTAGCAACAGCTGATATTCTGCTCCATCCATGTAGGTTTTCCTTTCGTGTGCATGAATGTTATTCCATACAAGAGTAAGTACTCCTCCTTTTCGTCTATCTTGTCTGTCGGATCTGAAGCATTGATATCCCCTTATTTTAAAGGTTTGATCTGCTTTCAAGTGAGTCTCTTGGATACAGCAAACACTGACTTGCTTCTCATACAAGATGTTTTCCAGCTCTGTCTTTTTGCTGTATCTAGCCTGCTTGCTGTTCACTCCCTCTGCATTCCAGTGCATCATGACAAGTGGCACTCTGGGTTTCTCTTTTTCTGTTTTGTTTCGGTCAGTAGTTCTCCTCCGCCGTCTGCTGACTCCACAAGACGGTCTAGAGGGTCCTCCAGTAGCTGAGGGTGGGCTCTGTCGAGGCTCAGAGCCCGGCACTGCACCTGCCTGGTGGAGCTCCACAGGGCGAGCACCAGTACGAGATTTATTTGACGGTGTACTCATCCATAAAAAAAAAAGCGAGTTGCGTGATACTGTGGTTTCCGGTGCGCCTTCTGGCCCAGTATCTACGACTTTAGCACCTCTTCAACGGGAGAGTGGGCTCATCCCTAATCTGTTTATGTTCCCAGTAGTAGACTATTCGCAAGCAGCCTGGGGGTGTCACTGCTCTGCGCGGACCTTGTTTACCGAGGCGGCGTCCGAGCTCGTATGGTGAAAATATGGTTGCGTTATCTTCAAAATAGACCTGTCTTTCCCGTGGCTTTTCTGCCATCCTGCAACTTTGAGTTAGGGAGTTCTGAGCTCCAGTCTCTTTCCCAGGCATTTTATCCTGGCCTGGCACGCATACAGAGGACCACACTTCTGGTTCTAAGTTAGCAGTTGGGGATAGGTGGGGTGGCACACTGTGCATTCCCCGTCATTCAGGGGGGCTCTCCAGCTATGCAGAGCTTGCACAATGCTGTGCTCTGGTTCTGGGCTCTCCCAAGGAATCCTCACGTCCTGCACAGAGCCACTTCCAGACCCACCACCTTCCATCTCTCCATTGTAGAAATCTCCTGCATGCGGCCATCCAGTCAAGAGCCAGTATTAAGTCTGGTGCCCAAGTGATCCCCCCAAGCTCAGTGTGCAATGCTGGGTTCTCATCATGCTGCAACACAGGGGGGATTGTGATGCTCAGCCATCTCTCTCAACTCTGCACCGATAAGTGACATCGGGGACTTAACTGTGCCTCAGTAATGGGAGGCCCCGTTTCCGGGTACACCACACACAGCCAATTGAGGCAACGGTCGTCGTGGGCGTGTCTTCAGTGGGGAAGTTGTGGAGTCTTCCTGTCCATGTTCTTGCACATCCTAACACTGCCCGCAAGACATCGGAGGTTTGGAGAGTGGCCTTCTCTGCTTTTTTGAGCCGGGGTGGGCTCCCCGGGCAAGTCTCGATGGGGATCGGGACATGTCTACGCGCCAGTGGGCCAAGCATCGGCCGCATCTGATGGAGGACTTGCTCTGCCAGGTTTGAGTTAGTAAATTCCAACTTTGTCATCTTCATGGCATTGAGATGCTGGGATGCCTGTGGATTTCCTACCGCCCCGGGTAGGAGCCAGAAGTGTACTGTGCCAGCTCTGGGGGAGATAAAGGGGGTGTTTCTGCATCTCCTTGTGATACGTAGCCAAGGTAGGGCTCACAGTGCTCTTTCCCCGCCACTAAATTGCCTGCTGGTTACGCCGAGTTCTCCGAGGCTCTAGGCATGTGACCAAGAGTTGAAGACAATAGGATCGTCATGTCCTGAGTCTCTGTGCCTGTACGATGGGTTCCGATCTTCAGGGAGCAGTCCACACTCGTTCCCACTCCCAAGACTTGTTCAGTATCCATCTGGCTCCTTCCCACCCACAGAGGGCGTGTACGGTGTAGTGCACCGGTTTTATTATCGAGGTTTGCTCCTCTAGATCCGTTGTGTTTAGCCTGAGGATTCGCACCCTCAGTTACCAGGACTACCTCGAGGAGGGTGTGGCTCTTCACCACGCACAACGATCTTGGGGTATGAGAGGTTTTGCTAGGCCAAGAGACTAACACCGCAATGGTCGCTCCTTTCATGAACAAGAATTCACTAGGCCTAGGGTGAAGCAAGGGGGGAAACCCACTACCCACAACACCAACACATCATACCCCCTGTCTGTAAAAGACTTTGCCCCGTTTATGTAGTAAATGTCATTTGTTTGACATGATGAGGTGGTCAACCCCATGCACTACCACATGTTGGTGTCACGCAGTGTAAGGGGGGGTAAATATTAGACAAACATAATGCAGTTGAATCTTGCAAACTAACTTATAACTTGTTAAATAAAGAAGTGAAGACAAAAACTCGAAGAGATAAAAGACATTTCATCAATGAACTGGCCGTAGAAGCTGAAAATGCTGCAAGAACTGGTAATAGTAGGTGCCTTTATCAAATTACAAAACAACTATGTCACCAGCCTACTGCTATGGAAACACCTGTTAAAGGTAAATTAGGGAATTCAATACCAACAGAAAAAGAACAAATGAAGAGATGGGCTGAGCACTTCATGGAGGTGCTAAACAGACCACCACCAACAGTAACACCTGATTTTAATAATGAAACACCCACAACCACCTTGCCAATAACTTGCGATGAATTCACGCTGGACGAGATCAAACAAGCCGTTAAAAGATTAAAAAATTTTAAAGCTGCTGGAGTTGACGAAATTTCAGGGGAAATGATTAAAGCAGTTAATGACAACAACCTCTTGAGAATTTTAGATATTATAAATGAAGTATGGAGAGAAGAACAACCACCACAACAATGGAAAGACAGTATTATTGTAAAGTTACCGAAGAAAGGTGATCTATCAGACTGTAATAACTGGCGTGGTATATCTCTATTATCAGTACCTGGAAAATTATTATGTTGCATGATGTTAGAAAGACTTAAATTGCATGCTGACGAAAAGATCAGAGAAGAACAAGCGGGTTTCAGGCCGAAACGATCATGTATTGATCAAATATTCACACTAAGAACAATTATAGAAGAATCAGTGGAAAGGCAATCGCCACTTATTATCACCTTCGTCGATTTTCAAAAAGCCTTTGATAGTCTACACCGCCCATCATTGTGGAAGATACTTACAATCTATGGTTTTCCAACAAAATATGTGAATATAATCAAAGCGCTATATGACAATGCAAGATGTTGTGTTAGAACAAATAAAGGGAATACAGAATGGTTTACAGTAGAAACAGGGGTGAAACAAGGCTGTATTATGTCACCACTACTTTTTGGAATAGCTATTGATTGGGTTATGAGAAACTATACCCACAATGAACAATTGGGTATAAAATGGACAAATGGAAAATTCCTGGGGGACCTGGATTTCGCAGATGATGTAGCATTCTTAAGTTCAACACCAAGACAATCCCAAGAAGCAATAAATAATTTGTGTCATCTCTCGGTTAAAATTGGTCTCCAAATAAATGCCTCTAAAACTAAAGCTATGAACTTTTCTAACGAGACCTTTGATATCATCTTGAACGGGGAAAAAAACTACAGAAAGTTGAAAGTTTCAATTATTTAGGCAGTAAAATGACTCAGGATGGTGACACAACAAGAGAAATCCATACTAGAATTGCTTTGGCAGCTAGCGCCTTCAATAGATTATCTAACATTTGGAAATTACGATCATTGAATATACATACCAAGCTTCGTCTGTTTAATTCAAATGTTATCTCAGTGTTAACATACGGCTGTGAGAGTTGGAAAATAACAAAATCATTGGAGAACAAGCTGAATACATTCGAGAACAAATGTCTTAGAAAACTCATGAACATCAGTTGGAAAGAATTCAAGACTAATCGACAAATAAGAGAAGACTCTAGGCAGAAATATGTCTCCGACTATATAAGGAAAAGACGATGGTCATATATCGGTCATGTCCTACGAATGCAAAACAACAGAATACCACTACAGGCGCTCACTTGGGTTCCTGAGGGTAAGCGGAAAAAAGGAAGACCAAAAGAAACACTCAGAAGAACAATAATAAGAGAAGGAAGAACGTTGGGCCTAAATAATGTGCAAGAGCTAAGAGGAGTGGCGTCACAACGAACAACCTGGAGAGCACTGGTTTCTGCCTTATGCGCCGTGTTTGGCGCTTAAAGAATTTATTATTATTATTATTATTATTATGTTTTCAGGCACTCGTAAGAAATAAAGAAGTAGAAAATTAGACAACAGAAAAACAACAGACGTGAGTGGCTTACCTAGGACTCGAACCCAGGACCTTCCGTGCGACAACCCCGCCTAGCTATGCAAGCGAATCACACTATCCTCCCTGCCATCTAGGCATCACCAAAAAATGATGCTTCAATGACGGATCATTAGTGCGACCCGCAACACATAACACCGGAAATTTACCATGCGTAGTCCAGCCTATTAATGACGCAATCACTTAGCGGGGCAACATGTTGTGAAGAAGTGTGACGACAGGGTGAGGGGGACTTAAAGAAATGTGGCGTTACACAACCAATAAGAGCAAGGGTCGTTTCTTTCATAAAGAATGACGGAATAAAATAGACTTTGTAACATCCATCCTCATAGTTTACATTTATTCGCAATAGTTAACATTTATTCGCAATAGTTAACATTTATTCGCAATAGTTAACAACTTTCTAATGTACGACTTATATTTCACATTATAAGCTCAGCTGAAATATCGGATAATTCTTATAACCTAAAGCTGTTTTAATTTGTTTTAAATTACATGTTTCTTTTTTTAATATTACGCCGCTCCAATAAACGATATTGATCTGCAGGCAAATTGATTTCTAGTTCACACAGTGGAGGAGCAACATACTTTGCTGTCAGATAACGAAGAGAAATAATTTATTGATAACGACCTCAGTTTATTAACCCAGAATTTTTGTTAATTCGCTCTCAATTTAACATTATTTCATGAAACTTTAACATAAACAAGAATTGAAGTTACTGAATTGGTTACTTTGCATTTAATTTATTTTGAGATTAAATAAAACCTAATTGAGTGATATTTTTAATAAATTAAGCAACATTTAAACATCCAAGTCAGTATTTATCAGAGTCGGATTAATTAAACATTATTTTATTTTAAAGACTGTTATTTTGTCTGCACTAGTTAACTAATTTACATTTGATTACATTCTTTTTTTTTTACGTATCTACAAAAATTGGGGAAAATAGGGGGGGGGGGGGGGGAAGAGATTTTTGACACATAAGAGAAAGTTCTGTTTTTTTTGTTTGTTACATAAATGTGACAAAGGGAGGCGGAGGGTCTAAAAATGAAAATAATTGCCTGACGTCATATGTGGACGACGCCCTTAGCCGCTTCTTACGGCATGCACGTTGAGTGCAGTACGACTTTATTTTTTATTTGCCCCCATCAGAGATCCGGTGCAGTACGCAGGGCGAGAATATGAACGTTAATGTTTAATGACTGTCGTATGAGGCGACTAATAGGGGGTGGTACATAAGGTTGCAACCTCGTCATGTCAAATATATTAGGACAGAAGCCATCACTGCAATACGTCATGACTGGTTTGGTGCAGGCTTCACGTATGGTGGTGGTGGCTTCACGTATGGTGGTGGTGGCTTCACGTATGGTTGTGGTGGCTTCACGTATGGTGGTGGTGGCTTCTTGCTTTATAAGAAGTAAGAAGAAAAATAAGGATAGTGATTTAATTACTTATAGTACCGTGCCAATATTTCATCGTTTTTGGTCCGTACCTCGGAAGAAAACTAAACTCCCATTTCTGGGAAATCAATAGGAGCCAGACTTCGGCGCAGCGCGCGCACTAATACCGAGCTGATGAAATGGCGTGAACAAGATGTATTTTATATCGGTATATTGTTACAATGTCAGCATCTCAGATTGTGTCTCCATCTTTCTTATTCGGTTCTTGTCTTGACATAATAAGTTGTCCGTTATTTTAGCTTACAGACTGCTGACATGTCCTTGCTGTTCCTAAGAGCCTTTTCATTTCGTCCGACATCACTTACTGCTCAATACTTAAAAAAAAAAGTGTATTGCAATGTTTCAGGGTGGAGATACGGTTTTACAGCAGAATGTTAAAAATATCATGGACACCCAATGAGCAAAGGAAGCTTATAAGTTTAATTAGAAGGAAGCAATCCACTATTATTGGGCATGTTACGAAAAGAAGAAAGAATATAAATAGACAACAGGAAAGATGGAAGGAAAAAAATACAGAGGAAGACAAAGAAATAATAAATTGCACAGTTTGATATCATAGCATGGAAATACGTCAACAGCAGAATTGATAAACTGTACTGGGGACAGGTGGCTTTCCAGTTACTTGATCGCCTACACGACAAGGCACGGCACTTCAAGAAGAAAAAGCTTCAGGGTGTGAGAAAATACTGGTGCATTATGTCTCATTAAATTTTTTTTTTTTTGTCTTCTGATCTAAATTAATATGTAGCTTTCCAACCGAAGTTATGGCTCTTTTGGGATGGGGGGGTGGGGGGGGGGAAAGAGGGGGGGGGGGGGGGGGGTCATTTCTTTGCCAGTTAAGAGATGTCACAGCAATGTGCCACTGTTCGTTAAATTTTTTTAATGAGGCAAGCGTTTGGAAGTTATGAACTCCAGTCTTGAGGGGTCAATAGATTCAAATGTTTGCATTCACACGGCCGGTAATCCAAGAAAATATGGGTGGGTTTGAAAAAAAATCGAAAAAAGGTGATTCGTCTTACGAGGACAAAAGACAAAGAAAGTAGTCTACGTTACGGCCACAAGGCCTTCGTCAGGAAAAGAAAGAAAGTGAAGGCTAGATAGGAGACATAAGAACTTAAAGAAATATAACAATAAATAAAAATAAAACCTAGGTACTTCCCTGAAGGCGAAGCATGGCTGAAAAGGAAGTGACTTCTGACCCCGGATGTACACAATCATCATCATCAGTTGCCATCTCCACAACGAAGGTTGGCTGTAATGGATCTCCAACGTCTTCTGTCTCTTGTCTTGGTGGTGCACTCTGATAGACTCTTTCCTGTCCATCTCTTGATGTTGTCTTCCCACTTATAGCGCTGTCTTCCCCTTGCACGTTTGCCTTCAACTCTCCCTTCTGTTATGGTCTTCTGCAAGGTGTTATGCCTTTTTATGTGGCCAAAGTATTTTAGCTGTCGAACTTTGACCTCCCTCATTAGTTCTCTTTTCATACCTAGATTTTCTAGGACCTCCTTATTTGTTTTCATCTCTTTCCATGAGATACGCCCCATTCTTCTATATATCCACATTTCAAGAGCCTCAATTCTTTCTTCCAACTGCTTATTCAATCTTCCATGTTTCTGCACCATACAGAAATGCAGAATATATATAACACTTTATGATTCTCAGTTTTAATTTGTGAGATAACTGTTTGGATGTCAGTATATGTTTCATGTTGTTGAATGTAGCTTTGGCCATTCCTATTCTCTTCTTGATTTCTGTTTCACATCTGCCATCTTCTGTTATTATATGACCGAGATATACGTAGCTCTTGACTTGTTCCAGGATTTCCCCATTTACGCTTATCTTTAATGTGGGTTTATCGTATGTTTTGCTAATTATCATAGTTTTTGTTTTCTCAATATTAATGTCGAGTCTATATTCATGACTTATACTGTTCACTTGCTTCACTAGTTCTTGTAACTCCTGTTCGCTTTCAGCTAACAACACGGTATCATCTGCATATCTAAGGTTGTTTATTGACCTTCCACTGATGTTCAGTCCTGGTATTTCCTGTATCTATTTGAAAATTTTTTCGGTGTATAAATTAAATAGGCAGGGGGACAGCACACAACCTTGTCTGACACCTCTTTTTATGTCTATGTATGGTGAATAATTCCTTCCAGATCTTACTGTGGCAGTTTGCTCCCAATAAAGGTTACTGAGTATTCTTATATCTTTTCCATCAATACCTATGTCTTCGAGGCATTCAATTATTTTCTCATGATGGACTCTGTCAAAAGCCTTCTTATAGTCAATGAAGCACATATACATACTTTTTTGGACCTCTGTATATTTTTCTGCTAATATTCTTAGGCAAAATATTGCCTCTCTTGTTCCACTGTTCCGTCTAAAACCAAACTGTTCTTCCTGGATTTCGCTGTCTACTTTACTTTTTATTCTTTCCTGTATGATTTTGAGCAGTATCTTAATTGCATGACTCATCAGGCTGATTGTTCTGAAGTCTGAACATTCTGTTGCATTTGGTTTTTTGGGCAATGTTATAAAAACTGATGTCTTCATGTCGTGTGGTATATATCCTGTATTGTATACATCGTTGCATATTTCTGTGATTGTATCTATACCAAAGCTCTCCAGAGCTTCTATCATTTCAATTTTTATATTATCCATGCCTGCTGATTTTCCTTTTTGTATCATATGAATAGCATTCTCTACTTCTGATCTGAGAATGTTTGGGCCTTCATTAGAATCTGGTGATGGTTTTTTACCTCTGTTGTCCTCGAATAATTCTTTTACGTATTCTGCCCATCTGTTTGATATGTCTTTCTCATCAAGTAATATTACACCATTTTTGTTCTTGATACAGCTTCCCCTCCTTGTGCAAACCGTGACCGATTTGATAATTTCTTTATTTCTTCATGCATATCTCTTGTCCTGTGCTTTGCTTCCAAGTCTTCTATTTCCTTGCATTTTGTTTCTATCCACCGTTCTTTTGCTTCTCTACACATAGTACGTATGTCATTGTCTATTGTTTTATATTCTGGAGTGTTTTTTGCTTTCTTTCTTTCGGTCATTTTATTCAAGATGTCATCTGTCATCCAAATTTGATTTTTCATAGACTCCTTTTTAGGTAAATTTGCATTTGCTGATTGTATGCTTGTTTTTAAGCATTCCCATTTTGCGGTTGCTTTTTCTTCTGGGTTTTCTCTTCTATATTGCTCCATGCTTTCTGTCAATAACTGTTGATATTTATTTTTGACGTCGATTAAATATTTCTGTTTTATATCTGGTTGTTTCAGCGCTGATATTTCTATCTGGGGTTCCTCCTGTCTTCTGTTTCCTGCTCTTTTCAGCTTTATATTTACTTTGATGACGACTGGATTGTGATCTGAATTTATGTCGGCGCCAGGATATGTCTTTGCACTTGTGACACTGTTCTTAAATCGATGTTTTATCATGATATAGTCGATTTGATTTCGTGTTATATCTCCTGGGCTTTTCCATGTGTATAATTTCCTTGGGTGGTGTTCAAAAAAGGTGTTACATATGACCAGCTGGTTTTCTTCACAGAACTGGATAAGTCTGTCTCCTCTATCATTTCTTGTCCCTAATCCATACTGTCCTACTATTTTCTTGTATTTTCCTTTTCCTACTTTTGCATTCATATCACCCATTACTATCAACACATCTGTTGATTTGACTGGTTTAAGTGTGTGTTGTAGCTCTTCATAGTATTCTTCTATTTCTTCCTCGCTGTGATCTTTAGTTGGTGCATAAGTTTGTAAGATTGATATGTCGAATGGCTTTGCTCTCATTTATAGTAACATCATTCTGTCATTGTGTGTCCAGTATCCACATACGTATTTTTCTAACTCCTTCTTTATCAACATTCCTACCCCTCTTTCATGTTTTTCTCCGCCTGAGTGTATAAGCGTGTACTGGTCTCTTTTTATGTAGCCTGTATCCAAAAGTCTTGCCTCTGCAACTCCCAGTATATCGAGTTTCATGTCTGTTGCTTCTAATATAAGATTGTCAAGCTTTCCTTCTCCGTTCAGAGTTTTAACATTCCATGTTCCTATTTTTAGGCTTCTCCTACTAGTTTTTAGGTGGTCTTTCTCAGAATGCTCCCTTTCAACAGAATTTAAGGAACACTCGTCATTATGTACTTCCTTACTCATTAGAGGAGTTGCCTCTTCCCTGTTAATTTGTACAGTAGATTCTTCCCCAGGAGACAGAGAGTTCTCTACATATCGTTTTTTATCTTGTTGTTGTGATCCCATTACGTTCTGTAGGAAGTACGTGGTAAGGCCCCAATCTCTTCCACGGTGGCTAGCCATTGTCTTTTTCTATGTCCGACACGCCTCTAGTGCGCCACACACTTTGCTGTTTCGCTTTGAGAGCCGTTGATCTTCTCAGATTCCTCCGCCTCACTCACCGTCTCAGTCTTTGTGTACTAGGGATGGACATTCCCTTGAGTAAGATTGCTCCTACTCCACCCATGTAGTTTAGCCAGTCAGCCAAGACTGTTGCCCGGGATGTGGCCACCGCCGTACACAAGCGGTATTCGAGGAGCCATACATGAGCTAGATAAAGAGAGGAGAACCAAATAGGATCCTGACTATCCTAAAAAGGACATGGCTGTCTCTCACCGTGAGGTACTATCCCTCTCTCTTTATCCTACATCCCCTACATGTACACAATACATACTAAGAAATAAAAACTAAAAAACGAAACTGAACAAAAAACTACCCAAATATAACAAAAGTGGGGACTGGAAATAGAAGAGGACAGAATACGTAGGAGATAAATGAATATGAAATAAGAAAACGTGTACATCCATACATATTATGGAGGATGGCATAAAAATATAAGAATAGGATAAGAGTGGAAAGAGTCCAAATAGAGCAAGAGAGGAAAGGGTGACCTCAGACAAAGGTGTGGAAAGTGTTGAGACCGGCTGGTTTTAGACACCCCATGCGGTGGATAAGACGGTTCTCAAGCTGTTCTCGGCTGGCAGTGTCAGAGGAGCAGGATCGGATCGCAGTGACCTGGATGTCGATGGGACCCTGGTGGTCAGGACTATTGAAGTGTGTGGCAACTGGTGTGGACTTTTGCTGAGAGATGTCATTTAAGTGCTGGCTGAATCTGTCCCCAAGTCGTTTGCCTGTTTGGCCAATATAGGTTTTGCAGCAACGTTTACATATGATCGTATAAATGACATTACGCGATTCACACTTGAAGCTACTAGTGATGGTGTACGTAGCCTTAGGAAAGGACACCTTCTGGGTTGAGATGACATACTTGCACGTGTTGCATCGTATCCGACCACAGGGTAGTGTGCCAAAGTGAGTGGCATTCTCCTTTGGAAGACGGCTGTGAACAGGAAGATCCTTTAAGTTCTTGTTGCGTCTATATGCCACCAAAGGTGCTTCACCGAATACTTCTTGGGTCGTAGGCTCTGCTTGGAGGATAGGGAGGTGGCGGAAAAGGATCTGTTTGACAGCAGTGCTGTGAGGGTGATGGGTCAAGATTAATTTGACTCTATCTGAAGTGGATTTAGAGTGAGGTATGAGGGCCTCCTGACGAGAGATGGGGAGCATACGTTGGAGAGCAGAGGTGAGAACATGTTCCGGATAAAGTCTGCTACGGAAGAAATCCAACATCTCATTTGCTCGGAAGTGGAAGTCATCGTCGTCTTGGCACAAACGGCGGAGGCGTAGAAGTTGTGAAAAAGGAAGGGAGTCACGACAGGCCCGAAGATGAGAAGAGGTATACAGGAGGTAGCTGTGGGCATCTGTCGGCTTGTAGTATACTGAGGTATTAAGGCCGGAGGGCGTGATAGAAATGGTAATGTCAAGGAAGTTGATAGATACTGTGGAGACGAGGGAGGTGAACTTAATGGTGGGGTGAAAGTGGTTGACAAAGTCGATGAAGCGATATAAATCAGTCTCAGACATATCTGTGAGACCTATGCCATCATCGATATATCTGCGGTAAAACCCGGGGAAAGGACCGGAGTATTGTTGCCATATCTGATGCTCCATATGGCCCATGAACAGGCAGGCATAGCTAGGACCCATCTTCGTTCTCATGGCAACACCACTAATTTGGTCAAAAAACAACCATTGAATTCAAAGGAATTCAGGTGAAGGACCAGTTCAGCAAGACGGAGAAGAGTGACAGTGGATATAGAAGGGCAAGTGCGTTGGTCAAGAAAAAACCGAAGAGCTCGGAGACCATCAGAGTGGGGAATAGAGGTGTACAGAGAACAGACGACTAACAAGAAAAGACGGTAGGAGCGGTCTGCTGAGAGTCGGATAGAGGAGAAAGTTGTAAGAGCATGATTGGTGTCTTTGACAAAGGAGGGAAGATTCTCAACGATAGGCTGGAAAATGCTATCGAGGAAGTCAGAAATGTGTTCAGTAGGACAGGAACAGGCTGAGACAATAGGTCTGCCAGGGTTTTCGATCTTATGAATTTTGGGGAGCATGTAGAATACAGGCTTGCCCAAAGAGCTGTCATGAATCCTAAGACGAGAAGCTTCGGGAGGAAGAACATTACTAGTGATGAGCTGTTTAATAGTGTTGTGTACAATGCGATTGTTAGAGACAGTCGCATCGCTGGTCCTGGGCCTGTAAAAAGAGCCATTGGTCAACTGGTTATTACCTTCACTTAGGTATAAGTCCTTCTGCCAGACGACAATGGCTCCTCCCTTGTCAGCTGGTTTGATGACAATATCGTCTCTGCGGCGAAGAAGGGAGAGAGCGCAGAAAATATGGGCACGATAAGATTAGAAATTTTAAGGTCGTATGTCTCCTCGGGACAACAATTGAAATAGGTTTGCTTATAAAAAAATTAGCTGCAAGATGGCACGATAACCATTTCTCAGTGTTGCATGAAAGTTGAAGGTTTAATTATTTGCTTTATGTAGGCAACAGCTGAGTTAACAATAGTTGTCGTACCGATAAGTTGTGAGTTATTTATGGTCCCGTCTGAGTAGAGTGGATGTTGATAAGTACGTGAGAAAAAAAAGGTGTGAGAAATAGATTTCACGGGTGAATAGCTCAAGGAGAAGATATGTCTCTGGAATGAATAAGTTTCTCTAGTCCAGCCTATCTATACGACTATAATTTAGTAACAAGACAACCGTGCCCTCCTCATACATATAAATATAAGTTTAACTAAATACACTCACACAGCTATGTGACAACAAGACACACAAACCTGAAAAAACTACGGTTAATTGGGTACGGGTCTGACCAACACACAAAGTTAAGTTTCTTTTGTTGTTTATTATCATTTAAAATTGACAACATCAAACATCTAAAGAAAGATCAAATAAAATCAGATTTACATACATATGAAAATAGCAGAATAAATGTGCCCTCCCCCTATTGAGAAAGGAACCCAAAAATTAATAACTCAAAGGTCAAAGGTTAGCACTATGTTACAGAATAGACAGTAAAGAACAAGTTCCTACTATATGCTACCCATTAAAGTAAAAATAATTTTAAGCAAAATCAAAATCCATGTTGGTAAAGTTCCTGTAACAAAGAAAAATATTCACTCTCTCTGTCATACAGTGGCCACTCTATCACGCTTACCTACTCTTGGTGATATCCCTTGGAAATACAATTATCCTGAATGTAAAAATGCCAGGTTTTATTTCCCAAATTGGCCCCAGTCCAGACTAGCGAGGTCAACGCCGAATCTGGTGTGGGTTTTTCCAGGATGAACAGATGTCACCGCGAATAGTTAGTGTAGCAAAACGTGCTCTTGAGATTCACAGTCAAAAAAGGAGGAAAATACTTCCGGTATTGGGAAACATCTGGTTGCTAAAAATGTTACAAATGATGATGATGTTAATCCTATCGGCTGACTCTATGGGAGAGTGCCGATTCTGAAACAGCTAACTTTCTGGATAAATCCGCATAGATACGACTGTCAGAAGTCGGGAGTATAGTGTTATTTTGTATACCCCAGTGGGCTGGTACAATTGAAAAAAAAATTGCTGGGTTTTGTAAGTCCAGTTAAAATTTACAAGTTAAAATGTTTCTCATGTATCTTTGGCAAGTCCTTGCTCACAAATGAAATTGATGACGCACAAGCCAAGAAAAGACAACATTAACCAATCAGTAAAGGAAGAAAAAGACCTCTGGATGGCCTTGATCACCCTTTACGCCTATACGGTCAGCTTTCGCAAGCGCTGAGATTTCAGGTCGGATGGAGGTATGCACCCTCCCCCCCCCCCTCTCGCACCGGCAGTAAGCGTACAATGTTAATTATTATTAAATAATCCATACGCGCACTTACATAAATATCGCCTGTCGTTAATAGCTATTAAATTGTCGGCGTCTGTTTGTCATCGTATGGTATTAAATAGTAGGCACTTATAATAAAACACAAAATGAAATATAACGTGAATTCTTTTCTGTCACTATCCGTCACGCCTAGCATATAAATAAATCAACTAAGACCGTCTCTTCTTGTGTGAGAAAGCGGGTGGTGAAAATTAGCATTATAACTGAACATCTGGTATAAAATAGCTAGGCGTAATTTTATTTCACTAGTTCTAACAGTTAGAAAATCTAAGTGAATTAT
Organism: Oreohelix idahoensis; assembly: GCA_024509875.1. Classification (NCBI taxonomy): domain Eukaryota; kingdom Metazoa; phylum Mollusca; class Gastropoda; order Stylommatophora; family Oreohelicidae; genus Oreohelix; species Oreohelix idahoensis. The sequence goes on along the minus strand of JAMPIV010014934.1, from coordinate 212,892 downwards.
AATGGTAAAGCTAACACTTTTAATTGGTAAAAGGTAACCCTTTTAAACACTTAAACACTAATTTCTATTACCAGAATATCAGAAGGAAAGATCCCCACGAATGCTATTAACACATTTAGCGAAATGGTTCTAGAACTGCGTGCGTAGACTATCCAAAAATTCTGAGTGACAACTGATAGCAGGTTAAAGAAACCACAGTTTATATATCATCATGTTTCACTGATCTATAGTTGATGTTACTTTTCACACTATTGTATATACCGGAGAATCAGAAACATGAGTTCCCCAGATAAAAGTTTACGGTCGGCCTTCCGTCGGGCTCTTTTGATCGTCATCAAAAGACTTATACGGGTAACGGGGTTCTCGAAGATTTTCTCTGTACGAATGCCCGCTTCCGAGATCAAAGAGCACAGGGGTTTTTCTGATTCCCTAAGTACGAACTTAAAAGAGTCTCGGGGAAAGATTTTGACCGTGAGTCTACTTCACGTGTGGTCTGTCAGGCATCGCATGATTGACAGATAAGCTCGCGTGATGAGACGAGGTAAACAAACCTGATTCGCTACCTGTTTATGACGGGCAGGTCACGAAAGTTTGTAAACACTTATGTTCGAAGAAAGAGGCGTGGATGAAAATAAGCTTGTGTGAGTAAACGCAGGTAGAAAAAATGCATGGTTTTGCTAGCAAACATAGAACGCTACGAGGTCACAAAAAGAGTGTCAGATTACTGTAGGCTCTCTTTCCATTATACGTCACAGTAGTCAAATACAATATTTATATATAATGCCAAATGTTGCGAATAATTCATTTGCTTTTCGCTCTTTATACAGCATGGAACCATTACTGTAGCTGATCTCCTTGCTAGGAACCTGCATGAAAGTATACGTGTGCTCTTGCGGTAGTGACTTCTGTAGCACTGTTTATTACATGATGAGGTTGCTAGCCACAAGTACAACGTAAATTCAGTAGTCTCTTATGTGGATGAGAGTTCTTATTTAACGTGATGCCAAGTATTACCGTTATCAGCCATCTTATCCAAATATTTCCATGACTTCAGTATCCCTTTTATGACTTGTTTAAAGTTCCCTTCTCGGTTTGTTTGTTTGTTTGTTTGTTTTTGGTTTCCCTCTATTTCTGCTCACCTGGAGATTCCACAAAGACTGTCCTGTAATGCTAGCTACTGTTTTTCACAATGCACATATACCCGTTATGACATGCTTGTTACTGTTCCGTCTCTCTTACAGTTTCGGTTTAGATTAACTGTACTTCAAGTTTTCTGCGAGTGATGACCGAAATTAATTTTTGTTGTTGTTGCATTCTGTATCTTCTGCGAGTGATGACCGACATTAATTTTTGTTGTTGTTGCATTCTGTATCTTCTGTGAGTGATGACCGACATTAATTTTTGTTGTTGTTGCATTCTGTATTTTCTGCGAGTGATGACCGAATTTGTTTTTTTCCGACTCTCACATCACGTGAGATTCTCACTTGGTTCTCTCATCTCCTTCTCACTCCATACGGAGCATAGAACTGCCGCTACAGTAGGCATCCTTGCAGGTGGGCTGTGTCAAAGTCCAGTTTGTTTGTAACAGTGATGTCTGTATCTCTTTGTTTTGGGGTTGCCAATGTCATTAACAGTTTAATATCAGCCGCTTCCTATGACCTGCCTGATAGAACAGTAGTTATCTTCGTGCTTTGTCTCCCCAAAGCCTTCATCCCCGCGGGAACTACACGGGGGAAACACTACATGTAGGAATGTTGACATGTTTGATTATATCTTCGTATTTGGGTGTGTTACAGTTAGAGCTATCTTTGAAGAGATTAAAACGATAATAATAATAATAAATAGTATCAACGATGCTGATGTCGTACGTAAGATTAATTGTTTTATTTGTCCCGTCTAAGTAGAGTGGATGTCGACAGATACGCGAGAAAAGGTATAGAAAATAGATTTCACAGGTGGTAGATTGAGGGAAAGATATGTCTCTAGAGTGATTAGGTTATCTCCTCCAGCCTATCCGTACGTCTGTACTTTTATTACTAGACAGCCTTCATCTCCCTATCAAGAATAGATAAGTTACTATACACACATACAGCTATGTGACAACAAGACACACAAACGTGAAAAACTACGGATAAATGGGTATGGGTCTGACTAACACACAAAGGTAAGTTTTTTTGTTGTTTATTATCATTTAAACTCGACAACATCAAAATATCTAAAGAAAAAGATCAAAGAGTCATTTACATGCATATGAAATAAAGCAGAAAAGTGCACCCTCCCCGAATGGAGAAAAAAAAAATTATTAACCCAAAGGTTGAAGGTTAGCATTCTGTTATAGAATGAACATTATTGGTACTCTATGAGACCCAGTAAAGTAAAACAAAATTTAGACAAATCAGATATATGGATAGTTTCCAGCAAACAAGGAAAATACTCACACACTCTCTCAAACATTGGCCACTCTCACACTCTTTCCTAATTGCCTGGTATGGTAGGTCTGTAATATTCCTTGGTAATAGAATTAGTCCATGAATATATACTACTGGACACAAGTTAAGGGCCACCATTCAGTTTAGACAAGGTTTATATAATTCTTCGTGAGCAGGGTCGATTTTCCAAATGTCAGGTAGCTTGAAATCTCTCAAGAAGTCTCTGAATGGTAGAGTGGGACACTGCTAAACGTCTTGCAACATGACGAACAGATTGACCATCCTGAATCCATGCCATGGCTCGACCAAGTCTACAGTGCTGACACTTCTCTTGGTGGCATAGCTAATTCAGTGATCATTTCGACCACTTGTCATACTGATTTATTGCATACCAACGGTGAACACTCTTTACCGATGATCATTTTCCACGTGCATTCAAATTCAACTCCTTTTTCACCTTTTGAACTAGTGGGGCGTGTTGCAAAAATTACGAGTTTTTGCAGCAACAATGGCAATTTTCAAGTGCGGGTTAAAGTGACCGAGTTTTTTGACATTTAAAAAAAATTAACCTAGTGCACACAGAAATGTATACACATTTCTCTGAGCTCAGTTTTAATGGCATTTTCACTTGTCTTTACAGTTTGCCAATCAATTATATAAACCTTGTCTAAACTGAATGGTGGCCCTTAACTTTTGTCAAGTAGTATATATTCATGGACTAATTCTATTACCAAGGAATATTACAGACCTACCATACCAGGCAATTAGGTAAGAGTGTGAGAGTGGCCACTGTTTGAGAGAGTGTGTGAGTATTTTCCTTGTTTGCTGGAAACTATCCATATATCTGATTTGTCTAAATTTTGTTTTACTTTACTGGGTCACTTAATATTCTGTCACCCCAGTTGTCGCAGATCCAAATTGGCCCCAGTTCATCCCAGGAACTAACTAGTGAGGTGAACGCCTAATATGGTGTTTCTCCTGGATATAAGTGTTACTACAAATAGTGAAAACTATGAGAGTTCTTGAGGTTTACCCTTTCACGGGTACTTCAAGTATTGGGAAACATCTGGTTGCTAAATTGTTACATGTGATGATGATGGTTCTTCTATCGACCAACTCTGTGTGATAGCGCCGATTCTGCACAGCGTATGTATCTAGGGAGATACTCCACTGGAATTACGACTGTCAGGAGTCGGGAACAAAAATAATGTTATATGTACACCATTGTTGCTGGTAAAAATATAAATCTGGATTTGGTAAGTCCAGTGGTTAAATTTTATTGTTCTCAAATACTATTTGGCGAGTGAACGTTTCTAAATGAAATTGGTAACGCACAAGCCAAGTACAGGAGAAAAGTAGCAAACAGAAGAAGACCGCTGGACGCCCTTGTGATCCGGTCTGCGAAGAATACAAGAAAACATTTATGGAAAAAATGCTACTACTATATATACACACAGACGGGGACAAGACGATCTCTTCTCCACTCCGTCTGTCCTGACTAAGTTCAAAAGGCACACGGTGTTTCCTTACGCCTACACGCTAGCAGATGTCGCTGGCGGCTGAGTTCGGTCGGGCTGAGTTATGTTAACTCGCCCGCCCCTGCTTGCGCCGGTGGTCAGCTTACAGTGTTAATTATTATTTAATTTCTCCATACGCGCTCTCTAAACAATGATCGCCTGTCATTAAATAGCTAATAAAGTGTCGGGGGCTGCTAGTTTGTCGTATGGTATTAAAATAATAGACTCTATAATAACAAATATACAAAATGAAATATAATGTGTATTCTATACTCCCACTATAAGTCGCTTTAATGCCAATCAGTCCGGTAAGCTAAACCGTCGGGTTTATCTCTCTCCTGTAGAGATTAATTGTCGCGTCTGCCTACACTGTTAACATAATTACCGTCTAAGGTATGTGCGTAGCGGGTGGCGTGATTTAGCATTTTAAATGAATATCGAGTAGGAAATCGCTACGCATTACTTTATTTCACTTGTGTTACTAGCGAGAAAAATCTAAGTGAAGAATAAATGTTAAAAGCTATCACTTTTTTAAAATCATTAGCACTATTATCCTTTTACCAGAAAATACAGAATTAAAATCTCCAAAAAAACTAATACACCATGTCCACAAGAATGGGTTCTAGGACTGCGCGCTGGAATATTCAAAATTCTGACTGACTTCTGATTGTTGGGTTAAGAAAACATCAGTATATATCATTAAATTGCCCTGATCTCTAATGCTGTTAATTTCACGCTACTGTGAGAACGAAGAATTCAGAAACTGTGTATTCCTCGTCATTCAAGGGAGCTCTCCTTGCACAGCTCAAATACTGTGCTCTGGTTCTAGGCTCTCACAAGGAATTGTAACGTCGTACACAAAGTCACTTCTATCTTCCCATTCCTTGCATGGGCCCATAGTGAGATCCTCCTGCATGCAGCTAACCAGGTGAAGGCCAGAGTTATGTCCGTGGCTCAAGTGACTCCTAAAAGCTTAGTGTGCAATGCTGAATTCTCAACATCTTTCATCTCACGGGGAATTCTTGTAAGTGTGTGGATGATTTCAAGAGTCCATGAGGGAGCGATTTGTCTCACAGACAGAGGTTCACATCCTCGTCTTTATATTATAGCAGTGTGCTTAGTCGGTGATCATATAAGGATGACTCCAGATATGCTTTCATGCATTTAAGAAGAAGATAAAGAAGGAGAAATTTAAGAAGAACGACAATAAGACAAACTGCCAATGTAAATACTGTATTAAGATTTAAACATCCAGAAGATTTAACAATAAAAGAACGTTTATTGCCAGTATGTACATAGTAATCGGCATTAATTGTTGAGAGATCGGGGAAGGGTTATGGTGACGTAGAGATGAATAGAGCAGGTCACATCATGAACATACCAGATTGAGAGATAGGCAGTAACAGTCTAAACAAATACAATGGTGCAGGGGCGGATTGATAATTATCTGTGCCCCAGGGCAATAAGGATCCCTGACCCCTAACCACCCACCCGATTTAGTTTATTGATTCCGTCCCCTACTGCTGTGGGGCCCTCAGCTACTGCCCGATTAATTGCCCGACTGTTGAGTCCACCTCAGCAATGGATATAGGTAGGGAGCCACAACTGACAGAGAGAGAAATTGGACACAGTCCATTAATACGATTGTGAAAGAAATAAAAAAAGGTGTGGGATCAAGATATTGAGATAACAGCGTGTCAAGAGAACACAAGAATAACAGAAAGAGATTAAAGCTAAAAATAAAGAAACTTAAACAGTGACATGGGAGCCGCGCTGGTGTAATGTTGCGCTGGCGACCAGGTATTCAAGGTTCAAGCCCGGGCGTCAGCATTTGAATTAGTGTCAACGACCGGGATTTTGACTGAATAACCTGAACGGCTCCTGAGATAAACCCTCTGACCAGGTTGGAAGGGAAGTCCATGTCCTGACATGTCACTGGGCCGAAGGGCTGAAAGCCCAAGTGCCGCTGGTTAAGAAAAAAAACAACAAAAAAACAGTGACATAGTTATAGTCGACACAGAGATGGTTTTATGATTATCGCCATCATCATCGCCATCATCATCATTATTATTTTCCTTTTAGCTTCCTCTGGAGGCTGGAGCCACCACTGTCGCGCGTCCCCCTGCAGAAAGCCAACACAGAAACATTTATGTGCCTTTTTAGATGTGGTTTCTGCAGCAAAGTTTTACATGATGACGGTGCCATCCCATGCAAAACCTCACTTTAGTCGTGCCTTACGACATGCTTGAGGAAGCAACAGTGCAGCTCTTTCTTTGTCTTCTCAGAGACTTCTGAGAACTACACCATTGTATGTTGACTGGAGAAGACATGAGTGCATTCAGTTAATAAGAGAGAGAGAGAGAGACAGAGGGAGGGAGAGAGAGAGAGAAAACGAATGAACGAATGAACTTTTTTTTGAAAGAGTTAACAATTGGGCACACAGGCCTGGCATCCTGCCCTTTCCCTGTCATATTGTATCCTGATACTCGCTCATGCGGTCAAAACGTAAACAATTAATCTGCATATGTTTGCATGTATCATCAATACTAAAAAAAAAAGAAATATAAACACATCTCGAATGTATCAGCACATTGTAAAAAAAGAGGGAAAAAAACTATAGAGAGTGACAGAGAAAGAGAGAGAGAGAGAGAGAGAGAGAGAGAGAGAGAGAGAGAGAGAGAGAGAGAGAGAGACCCAGAATCACATTTTAACAAATGTTATGCTGCCATTAACATAACAAAGAAATAAATTAACCTAATAGAGGTGAGGTAAGCAAACAGGAGAATACATGGATAATGCCAGGGACAGACATGGAGATAAATACAATTGTTTCACTGGTGATACACATAAATTTGGGACTAACAGAGAATGCGAGACAGGGGAAATAAAAACAGGCTTATAGTTTTTCATTCGTGAGAAATCCAAAGATGTAAATGACGTTCACAGACAATTACTGAAAAAGGGTGTTAATAAAAATACAAATAATGGAACACACATAAAAGTTGGCGGAAGAGAGAAATGTTATAGCAGAGGATACAGGACAGTGCCCGAGTAAAGAGTGAGATAACATGTGTAAAAAATGGGGGATATGGGAGAGAGGAGGCGTTGCTGTAAAATTGACCGAATACAGTTTTAAAAAACACTACAACTGGTATTGAAGTTAGTTTTAATATTTTTTTATTTTTAACAAACGTTTTGCGTCGTTTTGGCGAGACGCGCGCCACTCAACTTAGACACAATGTGCGTCGGTTATATTAGGGTGCATGTCTGAATATAAACGACCTTGTGGTCAGACAATAAGACTCAGAATCATTTTATGAACGAGCAATTCCCCAGAACCACGAAACGTTTTGGAATAACCTTTCCTCAATAATAGTTACAAAGAAAATAGCGATGAGAAATATCGAAAGGTTATGAGGTAATCGCTAAAGGCCAGCAGACGCGTAGAGAAATATGTTAAATTATCTCTTCAAAATAATCATCCTTGCACGTCCATTAATGTCATGCTATGCCGACTGAGGGAGGCAATTATTAAAATCCAATTCCAATTGAGATAAAACAATTACTTCCCTCGATCTTAGGGAGGGCAATTAATTGCATCCCTTGCCAACTTAAACCCAGTGTAAATATACTTCTTATTTTTTTCTTCGAACACGCTCAAACGTTAACTTGCAGTTGTTTGATTGAAGCAGTGGTCAGCCAACTAATGCGCACTATTTTATTTATTTTTATTATTATTTCTTTTTTTAAAGAAGAATGCGTTAATGAAAGTATTCCGACATATTTAACCTCAGAAATGAGGTATCTGAGAAAGGTGGCTGAAGCAACAAGAAGAGACATGGTCCGCAACCAGACTCAAGGCCTAAAAAGCCAACCCCTGCAGACCCAAGTGGAACATTTCCAACTAAGATGGTTTGGCCATTTTCTGCAGAATGGGAGAAGATCG